>JAREIK010013551.1:0-26925 GCA_029783825.1 Sapria himalayana
TTTTGTTTATTTTGTTATTTTTTTATTTTTTTATTTTGTATTTTGTTTATTTTGTTTATTTTGTTTATTTTGTTTATTTTGTTTATTTTGTTTATTTTGTTTATTTGTTTATTTTGTTTATTTTGTTTATTTTGTTTATTTTATCAGTTTTATCGATTCTATTGTTCTATCGGTTCTATCGGTTCTATTTTTTCTATTTTTTCTATTGATTCTATTGATTCTATTGATTCTATTGATTCTATTGATTCTATTGATTCTTTATTCGATGATTTATTATTCTTTATTTTTTATTGATTCTATTTATTCTATTTATTCTATTTATTCTATTTATTCTATTTATTCTATTTATTCATTTATTCTTATTCATTTTTCCATTTATTCAATTTATTCCATTTATTCTATATATTCTATTTATTCTATTTATTCTATTTATTCTATTATTCTATTTATTCTATTATTTATATTCTATATATTCTATATATTCTATTTATTCTATTATATTATATTTATTCTATTTATTCTATTTATTCTATTTATTCTATTTATTCTATTTATTCTATTTATTCTATTGATTCTATTTATTTTATTTATAACTTAGAAGAAGGATTTCAAAACATTCAAAGATAATCTTTTATTATTTTGGGATAATTTGGTAGTAGAATCTCATGATGAGCCATTATTTGATAAGATTTTGTTTGAAAAGTCTATGGATTATATAATAGCATTGTCATGGTAAAGCTACAACTTTGGTTGAAGATAAAAATAAATTCTGATATTGTAAATGGTTTTTCAACCTTTGTGTAGTATATACGTACATACTGAATTTGATGCCATGATCACTAAGAAATTAGACTAGTTTTTTATTTTTGTTCGAATTTGATGCTTGCATGATGATGCCACAAGAGAAAACTGGCAAAGCAGATTAAAAAGCTAATGCTAAAGGAACTGATTGACCCAAAAAAAGCTGATCCCTTCTCTTATTTCTCAAAAGCTGAGTTGTTTCCTATTGCTTGTACAAGGATTCTAAAAATATTTTGGAAATACTTATGGCATGTGTATTTCTTAGGTTCTACTTTTCTTTTCTTTCTAGATACTATGTTTAAGATTCTCATCACTACTAATAACTCCTTTTTTGCCCTTGCAATTGGGTAGGATTTTGAAGCCTTAACTCCAAATATTCTGGCAAGAATGATTGAAACTGTTGAAGGTGGTGGTCTAGATGTTTTACTTCTTCGAACTTTATCATCACTCATGAGTTTGTGTACCATGGTCATGGTAGGTTGCATTTCATTGCTCATTATTTGCTTACAAAAAAACATGATATGCACTCTTTGATCCTTGAATTTGAATCTATGTTGTTCCTTACATGCTAGGATGTTCAAGAGAGATTTAGAATAGAGTAGCATTCTGAAATAGTTTATTGGTTCAACTAGAGGTTTCTCTTATATGTACATATAATAGAAATGCTAGTATATCTTTTATACATACATCCTGAGTATATATGTTCATATATACTTAGTATATCTACATATATACTACAATATTGTACATATAATATTGCAGTATTATATGTAAATTTATACTGAGTATTTGTGTACTCATTATATATGTACATATAATACTATAGTATATATGTATATATACTGTAGTAATATATGTAACTAGTGAAATGCTAGTATATATGTACATATATACTACAGTATTATATATTTATCAAAACATAACTTTTTTAATTTATTTATTTTGATTTGATAGACTGGTTTAAATTTTATACAGATATAGTACCGCATTGTTCCACATACGAAGATTTTATAAGTGAAAGGATTTTTTAATAGATATGATGCTCAGTGACTAGGACAGCTTTGTCGCAGCAAAAAAGATGGTGACCGGATGAGCTGTGGGAGAGAAAACAGCGTTACTTTAATGGATAGATTATATTTTATGCACTATGTGTATGTATGTATTGAACTTTTATCCTGTAAAATCTAGTTGCAAATTTTTTGTGCCTTATGTTTCCAGGTTCGATGCAATTTCGAACAAACAAAGATGATTTTTGCCGCCCTTGTTAAGGTGTTTGTTCCTTTTGTTATGCTTATGACAGAATATATAGCAGTTTGATGTTCATGCTCAATAATAGGTATTTATGCTCTATTTTTAATATAAATACATGTACATTTATAGCTGATTAAATGTATGTGTAAATATATACTGGTATATATGTACATATATTTATATATTGGTATATATTTACAAGTTTACTAGTATATGTGTATATGTAAATATACACTATAGTATACGTACATATACATAGAAAAATTTTGCTACTAATTTAGTTAGGGAAATCATTATTTTAGCTAGGGAAATTTCCGTCGCTAAAATCTTTTAGTTACGGACTCATTCCCTAATTAATTTTTACCGATAAACACTTTAGATTGAAAAATGTTCTGCCGTTATATCCGTTTAGCGACGAAAACTCCCATTTAGCTTGCTATTTTAGTTGGAAAAATTATTATTTTAGCTAGGAAGATTTCCGTCGCTAAACATTTTAGCTATGGAATCTCTCCCTCACGAATTTTTAGTGATGAGGACTTTAGATTGAGAAATCTTCCATCATTAATTCATTCTTATATCTTGTTTAGCGATGGAAAACCCCAATTTAGCTAGGGAATTGTCCTTGGATATTTGGGATTTTTTTGTAGCATAGATAGATAGATATATACAAAGAAAAAAGATACACAGATAGATAGATAGATAGAAATAAAAATACACAAATAGGCATATTGACAAATAGATAGATAGATAGACAAATATATAGATAGACAAATAGATAGAAATACAGATAAACTGGTAGAGAGATATAGAGAAAGATAGAAAGACATAAAAATAAATAGATAAATAGACAGATAGATATTTAGATTTATAGAAAGATATATAGGTAGATAATAGATAAATAGAAATACAGATTGTTATATATAAATATAGATAGATAGATAGAAAGATAGATAGAGAGATATATAGATAGGAAAATAGACATATAGAAATATACACAGAAAGAAAGATAGATAGATACATTGAAAAAGATACATAGATACACAAAAAATAGAATAGACTGATACATAGATATATATATATATATATATATATACACACACATATATATAAATATATAGATAGATAGGTAGATAGACAAATTGATAAATAGACAGGTAGACCAGTATATAGTTTAGCAGACAGATATATGGGTAAGTATATACACATTAAGACAAATACATAGACTTACAAATAGACTGATAGACTAATAAATAGATAAATAGTTATCTAGATAGATAGATATATAGATAGAAAAACATATAGATATATAGATAGATTGATAAATAGATAGCTATATAGGTAAATATATAGATACACATATAGATAGATATACAAAAATAAAAGATACATAGATAGACAAATTGAAAGAAAGAAAGATAGATAGTCATTTAAAAATATACATAGATAGATAGACAAATAGATAGTAAGATAGATAGAGAAATCATTATAAAGGTATATAGTCAGACAGACAGACAGATAGATAGATAGACAGATAGACATACATATAGATAGATAGATAGACAGATAGATATATAGATAGACAGATAGATATATAGATAGATAAAAAGTTAGATAGATAGATAAATAGATATATAGGCAGATTGACATTTAAAAAATAGACATATATAAAAAGTTACAACGAGAGATAGATAGAAAGATAGACAAATCGATAAATAGAAAAAAAGTTAGATAGATATAAAGATAGAAATATAGTTAGATAGATAGATAGATAGACACATAAATAGATAAATAGATAATTAGATAGACAAATATATGGATAAATAGATAGACATATAGATAGATAAAGAAATAGCCAAATAAACCGATAGATAGGAGGATAGAAAGATAGAGAGATAGAGAGACATATAGAAAGATAGACAAATAAATAGATACACAGATAGAAAGAGACATATAGATAGATAGATAGATAGACAAATAAAAAAATAGACAGATAGATAGATGGTTAGATAGATAAATAGAAAGATAGAAGGATTGATTAAATAGACATATAGATAGAAACATAGAAAGACAAATAGATAAATAGATTGATAGATAAATAGGTAGATAGATATATAGACACATAGGTAGACTAATAAAAAATAGATAGTTAGATAGTTAGAGAATGAAATATAGAAAGATAGACAGATATACCAATAATGAGCAAGACAGATATAAATAAAGAACGGTAGATTGATAGATAAATAGATAGATAGATAGACAAATAGAGAGAAATAATGATAGATAGATATATATAAAGAAAGATTGATAGATAGATTGGCTGATAGACATAGAGGTGGATAGATAGATAGAAAATAAACAGATAGATAAAATTATACAGAGATAGACTGATAGATAGAGAGATAGATAGACTAATAGATAACGAGATAGTTAGATAGATAGATAAATCGATAGATAGATAGATAGATAGACAAATAGACATATTGACAGATAGACAAATAGATAGATAGATAGATAGGAAGATATATTGATTTAAAAATTAATAGATAGAGAGATATAGAGATTAAGAAATGGACAGATAGACAGATAGATAGATATATATAAATAGATAGATAGACAAATATACATATAGATATATAAAAATATAGCAATATATTCAAATAGATAGATAGATAGATAGACAGTAAGAAAGATAGACATATATTCATATAGATAGATAGAAAGATAGAAAGATTGAATGAAAGACAAATAAAAGATAACCATATACCCAAAAAAAACAGATAGATAGATATACATATAAATGCATATATAGTTTGACATATTATAAAGATAGATAAATAGATTATAAATGCATATACCCAAAAATAATGATAGATAGATAAATAGATAGATTCATAGAGAGTTAGATAGATAAATAGATAGATAGATAGACATAAATATAGATAGATAGATAGGCAGATATATAAAAAAATATAGATATAAAGATAGATAGATAGATAGATAGACATATAAAATTGATAGTTAGAATAGACAGATAGAATAGATAGATAGATAGAAAAATACATAGACAAGTAGATGGATAGATAGATAGATAAACAAATAGAAAAATAGATAGATAGATAGGAAAATAGAGAGAGAGATATATATATATATATATACAGATAACAAATATAAATATATCTAGTTAGAGAAAGAGAGAGAGAGAGCTAAATATATAAATAGAAATAGAGATAGACAGATAGATAGATAGATAAACAGTTAGACAAATATACATATAGAAAGATAAATAGATAGTTAAATAGATAGATAGAATGATATACAGACATATAAATAGATAGATTCATAGACAGATTGATATATAGAACCATAGAAAGATAGACAAATAGATAGAAAAATAGATAAATAGATATAAAGATAGATAGATATATAGATATATAGATATATAGATTGATAGACAATAAATAGATATAAAGATTGATATATACATAGATACTTATAAATATAGATAGCATGATATATAGTCCAATAGATAGATAGATAAATAGTTAGATATATAGATAAACATATTTTATTGGATTAATTTCTTGCTTTGGTATGTGCCTTTTGCTTCTTGCTTTTTGTTTCTCTTTAAAGACAATTGTAGGCGGTGGCAAGACATATCAGAAAATCTCTCTAGTCCTGATGGGGGAAAAGAGCCAGCCTGAAGAATGAGAAACATTTATATAAAAAAAAGAGGCATTGGGCAGGATGTCAGCTGGCTGTAGAAGGCCTTCTGAAAGAAGCTCCAACAGGGAAGCAAATGCAATTTGGAGGAGACTGAATATACACCTCCAAGTAATAAGGTATCAACGGGGCAGCGAAAAGGGTCTATTGAATGAAGAGATTATGGCATCAACGGGGCAGCTGAAGGAGACATGTCAAGTAGGGGGGCTCGGTAAGGCATCAACGGGGCAGCGAAATAGCCCAGAAAAGATTACAAACATAAAGTTATCAAATTGATAATGTAGTACTTAGAAGTGATGTTGAAAAAGTATAGTTATCCAATTTAAAGAGCCAAATAAAGTTATGAAAGGCAGAAAAAGATTACAAACATAACTTGAACAAAATAGTCTAGAAAAGTGAATCAAAATTAGCAAACATACTTCATAATGCATATTTAAATGAAGAGAGTTAAAAGCATGATTTCATAGAGCTGGGTTTTATTTCTTTTTTGAGAAAGGGTGTAAAAGGAAAAAAGGGTAGTATTAATTTGTACAAATGGTATTCCTCCGCCAAAAGAGAGGGCATAATAATAAAACAAACCTTTAAATATATATATATTTTACATATTAAATGATAGACATATAGATATTTAGATTTATAGACAGATAGAAAGATCATAGAAAGAAAGATATAGATAGATAAATATATAACTAGATAGTTAGACAGATAGACAAAAAGACAAACAAATAGATTGACATATACACAGATAGATAAACAATTAGATAGATAGATAATACAAAAAAATAAAGATACACATAAAAATAGATAGACAGAAACATAAATAGGTAGATTGATAGATAAATAGAAAGGTAGATAGAAAAATGGTGAGATAGATTAATAGAAAATGATACAAATAGATAGATAGATCGATAGATAGACAAATAGACAAAATGATAGATTAGGTACAAAGATAGATATATAGACGATAAATAGAAAATCAGTAGGTAGATAGATAGATAAATAGTTTGAAGATAGACATGTAGATATATAGATAGATATATAGATAGATAGAGTGATATACATATAGGAACATAGACAAATAGACATATGCATAGATAAACAAATCAACATATAGATAGATAGATAGATACATAGAAATAAAGATAAATAACTACACATGTAAATTGATCGATAGATAAATAGATATACAAATATAAAGATAGACAAATGGATAGATAGGTACACAAATACACAGATTGATAGAGAGACAAGTTGATAGGTAGATAGATAGATAGATAGATAAACAGATAGATAGACACACATATATAATTATAGTTAGAGAGATAGACAGACTGATATATCGATAGATAGATAGATAGAAAAAAAGATAGATAGATAGATAGTAAGATAGATAGATAGATAGTAAGATAGATATACAGATAGATAGAGATAGATAAAATAAATAGGCAAATAAATAGAAAGATAGATAGATAGATAGACAGATAGTCATATAAATAGATAGATAGATAGATAAATAGATAGAGAGATAAACATATAGTATATAGAAAGAGAGAAAGACAAATAGAGAAATAGACACATAGACAGATAGATATATGGACAAAGATATCAAGGGATAGATTGATAAATAGACATATAGATATTTAGACAGATTTATAGAAAGACAGATAGACAAATAGACTGATAGATAGTTAGAGAGAAATAGAGTTAGATAGATAGATTCATAGATAAATATATAGATAGAGAGATATAAATAGATAGAGAGAGAGAGATAGATAGATAGATAAATAGAAAGTTTGATAGATTTACAAATATATAGATAGGCAGCTAGACAGATAGATAGATAGATATGCATAAGGAAAGATAGACATAAATATATATATAGATAGATTAATAGATAGATACATAGATATAAAGATAGATAGATTGGAAATATATAGATATAAATATAGAAGGACAAATAGATTAAAATATTGATAGATAGGTAGACAGGTAGACAAATAGATAGGTAGATAGATAGATAGACAATACATTAACTTATGATTGACATATTGATAGATAGATAAATAGATAGATAGATAGACAGATAGATTGGCAGATATATAGATATAAATATATATAAAATATAGATAAATATACAAAAGATATATATATATATATATATGTGAAGAGTAGATAGATAGATAGATAGATAGATATAGAGATAGGCAGAAAGATAAATAGATAGATAGAAGATAAATATACATATATAAATAGATAGATTTATAGATAGACAGATTTTTAGAAAGAGAGATAGATATATAAATAGATAGATAGACAGAGAGACAAATAGATAGACAGATAGATAGATAGATAGATAGATAGATAGAAAAATACATAGTTAGACACATATATAGATAGATAGATATACATATAGATAGTTAACAGATAGGTAGATAGATAGAGAGATAGGTAGATATCCACTGAACGGAAAGAGGAACTAATCAGTGCAAGCATAAGAGGGCTACCCTGACTAGAAAGAAAGCCCATCTCCTTCCTAAAGAAAGAACCTTCAATATATATATATATATAGAATATAGAATATAGATAAATAAGTAGATAGATAGATTGATAGATAGACATATAGATTGATAGATAGATATTCAGATAGATAGATATGTAGATATAAAGATAGATAGTGAAATTGATCGACAAATACACACACAGAAGGATAGACTAATAGATAGTTAAACAAATATACACAATAATAGATAGATAGATAGATAGACATAGTAATAGAGAGAGATAGATAGATAAGTAGATAGATAGATAGATAGAAAAACAAATAGATAGATAAATAGATAGATAGATAGATAAATTGACAGATAAACAAATAGATAAGAAGATAGACAGATAGATAGATATATAGATTTAGATATATAGATAGATAAATAGATAGAAGAAAGAAATATAAATAGATAGATCAATTTTTAGATATAAAGATAAAAAGTTACATTGAAACACATATAAACAAATAGATAGATTCAAAGAATGAACGTTACACAAATAAATAAATAAATAGAAAAAATACAAATAGATAGATAGAAAGATATATAGATAGAAAGATAGATAGAAAAATAAATCGATAGATAGGTAGATATACAAATTGATAGATAGACGAATATTCAGATTGAAATATATACAAATAGAAAGATAGTAAGATAGATAGATAGACATATATAAAGATAGACACATTAAAAGATAGATAGATAGATATATAGATCTATAGAAATAAAGATATATAGATAGATAAATAGATAGATTGATTTATAGATAGGGAGATAAAGAGTTAAACTAATCGACATATAGACAAATAGATAGATACAAGGAATGAAAGATACACATAGATAGATAGACAGATAGATAGATGGATGGATGGATAAATAGATAGATAGAAGGATTGAAAAATTGACAAATGGAACTAGATAGATAAACAAATAGTCAAATAGATAGATACATAGAAATATAAATAAAAGATTAACTGTATATAGATTATTTATAGATATACGAATAAATATATAGATAGATAGATATATATACAGATAGATAGATAGACATGTAGATAGATAGATAGAAAAAAATACAAATAGACACATAGATAGATAGATAAATAGACAAATAGATAGATAGATAGATAGCTAAAAAAATAAATAGATAGACAGATAGACAAATAAATAGATAGCAAGATATATAGATACATAGATATATAGATAGACAGATAGTTAGATAGATGGATAGAATGATAGATATATAGACAAATAGATAGATAAACATATAAATAGATAGATAGATAAACATATAGATAGAAAAAGAGAGAGAAACAAGACATAATGTAGATAGATAGATAGTCAAATAAATAGATAGAAAGATCTATAGATAGATAGATATATAGATAGACAGATAGTTACATAGATGGATAGAATGATAGATATATAGACATATAGACAGATAAACATATAAATAGATAGATAAACATATAGATAGAAAAAGAGATAGAGAAACATATAGATATATAGACAGATACACAAATAAACAAAAGACACAGAGATATCGATAGATTGATACATTGATAGATGAATAGATATATAGACAAATAGATAGAAATAAATATACACATATAGAGAGAAAGATATAAAGACAAATAGACAGAGAAACAAATATACAAATAAATATATAGATAGTTAAATAGATAAAAAGATAAATAGTTAGAGAGACAAGTAGTTATAGACACATAGATAGATTGGTTGATTGATTGAGAGATTGACAGATAAATATATAGAGATATTGAGAGATAAATAGTTAGATAGATAGACAAATAGATAGATACAAAGAAAGAAAGATACACAAATTGATAGATTGATATATAGATATATAGATATATAGATAGATACATAGATTGATAGAATGAAACATAGATAACTAGACAGATAAACAGATACAAAAAAACATAAATAAACAGATAGATAGATACACAAATACATAGTTACACAGATTGATAGTGAGATAGATAGACATATAAAGAGATAGATAGATAGATAGATAGACAAATAGATAGATAGATAAATAGATATAAAGATAGACAAATAGATAGATAGACATATAGATAGTTAGATAGTTAGTTAGATGAATAAATTTAAAGTTTTATAGCCATATAAAAATGAAATAGACAAATAAACGATACATATATACATATACATAGAAAGATATCGATGGATAGACAAATAGATAGATGGATAGATATATTAATAGCAAATAGACAGAAATATAGATAAACACATAGACATATAGATAGATAGGCAGTTAGACAGACAGACAGATAGATAGATAAGATAGACAAATAGAAAGATCGAGAAATATACATATAGGTAGATAGTTAGATCAACATATATATAGCTAGATAGATAGACTAATATATAAAAATAAAGATACACAGACACACATATAGACAAATACCTAGATAAACAAAAGCCAATATAGACAAATAGATAGATAGACAAATATATAGATAGACAAATAGATAGATAGACAATGTGATAGATAGAGAGATAGACAGGTAGACAGATATATTGATAGAAATATAGATAGGTAGATAGATAAAAAATTATTAGAGAGACAAATAGACACATCGACTGGTAGATAGATGATAGATAGATAGATAGATAATATATTGACAAATAGAAAGGGAAAGAGATTGACAGATAGATAGATATTTAGATTGATAGAAAGATTAATAAATTTATAGATAGATAGATAGATAGATTGAGAAATATACATATAAGAAGATAGATAGATAGACAAATTCATAGATTGACAGATAGACTAATACAACAAAATAAATACATACACATATAGACAAATAGCTCTTTCCTTGATGAATAACCTCATACAAACAATGCTCTTATATAACATGTTATTTTTATTAGGGGGACTCACTGGATGAATAACCTTTATATCACTCTCGAAGTGTACCTGTGTGTGCTAGGCATGCCTCAATGTGTAAGACAAAATTTTTTTCTCCAAAAAGCTATCAAAGAGCAACTTATCAATTTATAAAGTAGTGAACATGACACCAGCAAAATATAAGTAATATCACAAACATCATGCTCATCAATAAGATAGTTATATACGTATATATGTACATATAATCCTATAGTATATGTACATATACTGGGTATATATCTACATATATACTATAGGATATATGTACATATATACTAAACTAAATAAACAAATACACTACAGTATATATGAATGCCTTATAGCTATAGAACAATAGGTATAGATATAAATATAGAACAAAGGTAAAGTATTATCCCATTTATATATCACAAAAAAGACAAAAAACATCACTATCAACATTAATAAGAAATGCGAATATTATTTAAATTTTTGAAAATATATTTAAAAACTCTTAGAGGAAACCCTAGAAGATAGGCCACGAGCCAGTCTAGGTGCAATTAAAGTTTCCACCTTGCCTTCCTATAACCAGAACTCTCTCCTGACCCAAAGCCTATAAGTGGGTTGCTCTACCCCACCACTCCCCGTACACCATGCTCCCATGCAGCTTTCCTAGAAAATTTTATCTCCTCTCTTGTGCTTGCACCAATGATTTTGATTGCTTAGCTTCAAAAAGCACAATTTTTACTATGATTCAACCCAATCTTTGAATTTTAAATAAAAAATAAAGAATAAATTAATGGAATGGAGATCAAATGCTTTACAATAATATTGTTGTAAAGCATATGATTAAATAAATTGCTGTTGTATTCCAATGCTTTACAATAATATTATATAAGCATATGATAATATTTTCACAACTTTCATTTATTAGTAATAATGTTTGATAATACTCAAATTCAATTAGAATAAAAAAACAAAGTGTTTTGATGCATTCTAAAGATATAGAAATGTATTCCATATATATTGATGATTTATATTTAATTTTATTTATTACAAATTTTCTTTAAAATGTAACAAATTTTTTAATATGAATAAATGGTTTATATTAAAATTCAATGAAGTTCAATGATGCTTGATATGTTTGATAATATTTATGGATCAGTTTTTTTTTCAATGAATTTAAATGAGCTTGGATATTAATCGATATTTTTTAACATTATTCCACATGTGTTCAATATATATATATATACACACAAAAAAAAATATATATATATATATATATATATATAATTAATATTTGTATATAAAAATTATATATATTTACACATTAAAACCAAAAGCTCGATACACTCATTCTTAAGATAGATGTGAGCCTACTTGGAGCTTGCAAGATCAATCTCCACAAGCTACTAAAAAAATTGTCAGATAGAAATCATGCCTCATTTAGTTATATTTTATTAAATAAAGTTTATATAGTTATACAAATATATTTAAATAGTTATACATATATAGTTAACATAATGTTGTATGGTGTTATACATGTAATATTAAATATAGTTACATGTGGTTATCCATATAGTTACACATATAGTTATACTTATTTTTAACATATAGGTATATATATTTTTTCATATAATTTTATATATTTATACATATAGTTATGAATAGTTATAGATATAGTAAAATACATTTTGATATACTAATATACAAATATGAATATTAAATATATATTGTTAATTATATATTTAAATATAGTTATGTATATTATTTTTATAGTCATATATATAGTCAATGACATTTATTTATAGTTATATGTTCTTATACCTATTGTATATATAGTTAAAAATAGAGTTATATATAGTTAAACATATAGTTATATATAGATATATTCATACAAGTATAAGTAGATATACATAAATGTATACAATGTTATAAACAAATATATAGATTCACATATATGTATATATATATATATATGTATGTATGTATACATAGTTATAAATATAGAAATATTTATTTATATAGAGTGTTACATAGTAAAAAAAAATTTATATATAGTTATACACATGTATTTAAACATAATGTTGTATGTTGTTATATATGTAATTAATAATATAGTTACAAATATAGTTATACTTATATTTATACATGTAAGTATATATTTTTCATATATTTTTATATTTGTATACATATAGTTATCTATAGGAATAGATATGGTAAAATACATTTTATATATAATATAAAAAATGTATATTAAATATATGTTGTTAATTATATTTTTAAATATAGTTATGTATAATGTTTTTATAGATTTAAATGTTGTCAATTACAATTATTTATAGTTATATGTTTTTATAACTATAGTATATATAGTTAAAAATAAAGTTATATATAGTTGAACATATAGTAATATATATATATATTTGTACAAGTAGTTATAAGTAGTTATACATAAATGTATGCACAGTTATAAACAAATATATAGATATACATATATGTATATATATATGTATACATAGTTACAAATATAGTTATATTTAATTATATTGAGTGTTACATAGTAATAAAATATTTATATATAGTATACATATGTAGTAAAGCATAATGTTGTATGTTGTTATACATGTAATTATAATTATAATTACACGTGGTTATACATATAGTTTCACATATAGTTATACTTATATTTATACATGTAGGTATATATTTTTTAATATACTTTTATATACGTATACATATAGTTATCTAGAGGTATAGATATGTTAAAATACATTTTTATATATATATAAAATGTATATTAAATAAATGTTGTTAATTATATTTTAAAATATAATTATGTATAATGTTTTTGTAGTTATACATGTAGTCAAAGAAAATTATTTATTTTATATGTTCTTATACCTAAAGTGTATAGTGTTAAAAATAAAGTTATATATAGTTAAACATATAGTTATATATGGATATATTCATACAAGTATTATATGTAGTTATACCTAAATATATACAAAGTTATAAACAAATATATAGATTTACATATATGTATACATAGTTGCAAATATAGTTATATTTAATTATATAGAGTGTTACATAGTATTACAAATATTTTCCATAGTTATACACATGTAGTTAAACATTATGTTGTATATTGTTATAAAAGTAATTATAAATATAGTTACATGTGATTATACATATAGTTACACATATAGTTATACTTATATTTTACATGTGGGTATATATTTTTTCATTTAATTCTATATATGTATACATATAGTTATATATAGGTATAGATATGGAAAAATACATTTTATATACTAATATAAAAAAATGTATATTAAATATATGTTGTTAATTTAATTTTTAAATATAGTTATGTATAATGTTTTAGTTGTACATGTAGTCAAAGACAATTATTTATAGTTATATAATCTTATACCTATAGTAAATATAGTTAAAAATAGAGTTTTAATTGTTAAACATATAGTTATATATAGATATATTCATACAAGTAGTTGTAAGTAGTTATAAATAAATATATGCAAAGTTATAAACAAATAAATAGATATAAATGTATGTTTATATATATACCTACATAGTTACAAATATAGTTATATTTAATTATATTGAGTGTTACATAGTAATGCAAATATTTATATATAGTTATAAACATGTATTTAAAAATAATGTTGTATGTTGTTAACATGTAATTATAAATATAATTACATATGGTTATACATATAGTCAAAGTCAATTATTTATAGTTATATGTTCTTATACCTATAGTATATATAGTTAAAATAGAGTTATATATAGTTAAACATATAGTTATATATAGATATATTCATACAAGTAGTTATAAGTAGTTATACATAAATATATACAAAGTTATAAACAAAATATAGATTTTAATATATGTATACATATATACATAGTTACAAGTATAGTTATATTTAATTATATAGTGTGTTACATATTATTACAAATATTTATATATAGTTATACACATTTAGTTAAATATAATGTGTATGTGTTATACATGTAATTATAAATATTGTTACATGTGATTATACAAATAGTTACACATATACTTATACTTATATTTAAATATGTAGGTATATATCTTTTTTAATATAATTGTATATATGTATACACAAAGTTATCTAGAGGTATAGATATGGTAAAATAAATTTTTATATTCTAATATATAGAAATGCATAAATATAGTTGTTGATATATTTTTAAAATTTAGTTATGTATAATGTTTTTATTGTTATACATGTAGTCAAAGACAATTATTTATAGTTATATGTTCTTAAAACTATTGTATATATAGTTAAAAATAGAGTTTTATATACATAAAAATATAGTTTTATACACACACACACACACACACACAAGTAGTTATAAGTAGTTTTACATAAATGTATGCAAAGTTATAAACAAATTATAGATATAGATATATGTTTATATATATGTCTACATAGTTACAAATATAGCTATATTAATTATAATGAGTGTTACATAGTAATACAAATATTTATATATAGGTATACTCATGTAGTTAAACATAATGTTTTATATTTTTATACATGTAATTATAAATATATTACATGTGGTTAAACACATAATTACACATATAGTTATACTTATATTTATACATGTAGGTATATATATTTTTTCATATAATTGTATATATTGATACATATAGTTATCTAGAGGTATAAATCTGGTAAAATACATTTTTATATACTAATATATAAAAATGTATATTAAATAAATGTTGGTAATTATATTTTTAAATATAGTTATGTATAATGTTTTTATTGTTATACATGTAGTCAAAGACAATTATTTATAGTTATATGTTCTTATACCTATAGTATATATAGTTAAAAATAAGTTATATATAGTTAAACATATAGTTATATATAGATATATTCATACATGTAGTTATAAGTAGTATATATAAACATATACAAAGTTATAATAAATATATATTTTTACATTATTTATTTATACATATATGTATACATAGTTACAAATATAGTTATATTAATTTATAGAGCATTATATAGTTATTATTATATTTATATATAGTTATACATATAGTTACACATATAGTTATACTTATATTTATACATGTAGATATATATATTTTTTCATGTAATTGTATATATTATACACATAGTTATGTATAGGTATAGATATAGTAAAATACTTTTTTATATACTAATATATAAAATGTATATTAAATATATGTTGTTAATTATATTTTAATATATTTATGTATACTATTTTTATAGTTATACATATAGTCAAAGACAATCATTATATGTTTTTATACATTTGGGATCCAATGGCAAAAAGAAAAACAGAAAACAAATAAGTTGAGCTTACAACAGATCAGAGCAAAGTAAATGGGGTCTTGTATTTTAGGCATGCAATATATAAATAAACATATAATTTTAATCCCCTAGAAATAGATGATGTCATCCACATAACAGAACAAATCTCAATCAAAATAGGCAAAAATTAGATCCACATCCAGATATGTCAACAAAGTTTCTCTCATGGGGCTAAAATTATCTAACATGCTGGCAATGTTATTAGAAAGCCAATCAAGACCCTCGTAGAGGCACTCGCTGAGGTAGTACAGGTGCTCTGAATGTACCAATGGCATTGGCGAAGAGAGTGAAGTCCTCGCTTGTCAGTAATTTAAACTACATTCAACTCATTGGGAGATCTTGCATATTGGCAAACACTAGCAAAACTATATCTCGAAGCTTATCCTCGTTTAGCATTCTTTGCAACTCATCTCTAGCTTCAACAACTCGAACTCTGTCATTGTGTCCACCACAATCTGAGACCTTTGGTATTTTGGAAGTAATGCCTCTAGATATGCGAATCTTTTTTGACCTCCAACATCCCACATAGTTAAACTCATGTTTTTGTATTTGCTATCTTTAAATTGAAGCCAATAGTAGGATTGGTGGTGACAATTTCACCAGCTTCAACTTATACAGAATGATTTCCTACCAGCAGCATCAAGAACCTACAATCAAAATCCTCATCTTTTGTTGGCAAACAACCTGCTGAACAGTTTTGTGAATGTCAACCATATTTCTTTCCACTAAATCTCAATCCCTTTGTCGTATGGTAGTAAAGGGATCTGATGAAATAAATAAACATAATTGATAGACCTCAAGAGATGGTCACCAGGGAGGGAGATCAACCTCTGTATGTTCTTATACCTATAGGTATATATAGTTAAAAATAGTGTTATATATAGTTAAACATAGTTATATATAGATATATTCATACAAGTAGTTATAAGTCGATATCATAAATGTATACAAAGTTATAAACAAATATTTAGATTTAATTATATGAATACATATATGTATACATAGTTACAAATATAGTATATTTAATTATATAGAGTATTACATTGCTATAAAAATATTTATATATAGGTATACTTATATAGTTATAAATATGTATGTAGTTAAAGATATAGTTATATATAACATTTTATAGTTTTACATATAGTAAAATACAATTATATATAGTTATATATTATTATACATATAGTATTTTTTTTGTTAGAAATATAATTATATAGAACTATACATATAGTTATAAATTATTTAATAGTTAAAAAATAGTTATGTAACTATAAATATAATTATAAAAATAGTTTTACATAATTAGCATTATAATTATAAATACTTTTTTATATAATAGCATATGATTATATAATTATATAAGTGTTTGAAATAATATTCGTGTATTAAAATTTTTTTATAAATGTTACATATATATAATTATATATATTTAACACTTTTATAAATATTATATAGTATACTTATCACATTTATATAAAATGTATAAATATTATATATTTATATAAAAATTAATATGTTATATAAATTTTTACAAAAATGTATCAATATTTTATATGTTATATAATTGTTATATAAAAATTATATAAATGGATAGTTTTATGTAAATGTTGCATAGATATTTATAAACTTTAATACATATGTATAAATATTTATATATAACATTAAATGTATTATAAACATATCATTGTTTATATATTATGTAACACGTGTATATACATTAAAGTATAGATATTTATATATAATTCATAAGATTATATATATGTATAAAAGTTTATATATAATGTTATCTGTTTATATATTTTTGGAGACAAAAAAATAGAACCCATAAACATTAACTTTGTTTTTCTTAAGGTACAGAAGCAGAAACAATAATCATAATTTTTTTGTTAAGTTAGAAAAGCAGAAAATAATATGGGAATATTTAGTATTCGAAATCCATAAAACCCTAAAAATTAAAAGTAAAAGAACAAAGTTTACACTAACCATTTATTGTTTCATTAATGGTGTAGAGTCAAAATCATATAAGTGATATGAAAATAGAAGAAAAAAGAAGAAAAATGGTGGAAAATTAAAAAAAAAATCAAACCTGAATATTCTTTAAAAATCAAACTCTTCCAGCGGTAATATTGTCTAAATATAACTATTTATCTATCAATTAACAACATGTATTTAAAATACATTTTTATATATTACAATACAAATTGTATTTTAGTATATCCATACCTATACATAACTATATGTATAAATATATAAAATCATATGCAAAATATATATACACACATGTAAAAATATTAGTTTAACCATATGTGTAACTATATGAATAACCACATGTAACTATATTTATAATTATATGTATAAAACATACAACATAATGTTTAGCAATATGTGTATAAACTATATATAATTATTGTATAACAATAAAAACTCTATATAAATAAATTATAACTTTATTTTTAATTATGTTACATATATGTATACATATATGTAAATCAATATAATTATTTATAACTTTGTATACATTTATTTATATTTACTTATAACTACTTGTATGCATATATATATATATATATATAATTATATGTTAAACTAGTTGTAACTATGTATAACTATATTTACTATATGTATTCTAACATATAATTATACATGGGATAATACTATTTTGTGGCACTAACTTGAAATTTAATGGCTAGAGATATAATATTAACAATATGTAAGCACATAGCTTGAGAGTGTCCGTTGATCAGGCTCATATGGAATAATAAAAATAAGGGTCGTCCTCTTACCAAATCACAGCCCTTGGGCCTCATGCTCAAATATGAACTTATGTATAACAAAAATATAATATTTGATAGGTTTGCACTAAAGAACAAATATTTTCTTTTATATAATTCTTCATTTTAACACTACACTCTCTATGTGTCTCTCTCTCCCTCTATATTTTTCAGTCATTCTTTCCTCTTTTTTCTTTATATGTCACACTCTCTCTCTTGTTATTTTTTTTGCTCTTCTTTCTTGCTTGTTCTCTCTCTTCACCTCCCCTCTCTATCTCCCTCCTTCTCTCCCTCCTTCCTCCCTCTCTCTCCCTTCTTCTCTCCCACTTTCTCCCAACTCTCTTCCCCTCTCTCCCTTTCCACAATTTCTCACCCACTCTCTCTCCCTCCTTTTCTCTCCCGCTAACTCACTCACTCACTCTCTCTCTCCCCCCTCATCTTTCCATTTCTTTGTCTCCCTCTCTCCCCACCTTATCTTTCTATCTCTCTCTCCTCTCCCGCCCATCTCATCCTTCAAACATTAAAGACTTTTTTGCTTCCTTCTTGCATTATAGCATTTTGCACCCTTTATCTAGTATAAATGTGATATCTATTAATCTTTATCATGCTAAATTGTTTTATCTATTAATGTGCATTCTACAAATGCATTGCTCGATATTCACTTATTTAATTTTTAAATATTCATCTATATGTAATTTGATTTAATTATTTGTATATTTTGAATTAATAGAAATGTTTTATTTAAAATTATGATTGGGGCATTATTTTTTGTAAATAAAACATGGCAAATTGAGCTCAGATTGTCAGTGGATGTACAAAAGTATTATTAATGGATTCTTGAATAAAGATTTTTGACTGTGCTTGAAACATTCATCAATTTTGCATGTAGTCAATCGAGATTGATGGATGGAGAAAAAATTAAGTTGTCCATGTAATCATCACAAGTGTTAGAATAATTCTTTTCATGATGCAAATACTATAAGATATCATTTTGCTAAGTATGACTGTGCCAAATTATTTGTTTGCATTTATCATGGGGAAAGTACAATAGCTCTGAATATTGACCAAAATGAGGGTATTGAATCATTTTCTTGTGGTGAAAATCATCAAACACATAGCACAAAATGATCACAGAAGTTGTGGTGCGTGACTTCAAATATGTATTACATGAATGAACCACCTAATCCTAAAGATAATAAATTTTATGAAATGATTAAAGTTGCAGATAAAAAGTTGTGGCATGATTGTAAAACAAATTCGCAATTGACACTTATGGCTCAACTAGTAAGAATTAAGTTAGAAAATCATGTCTAAGAAATTATTTGATCATGTGACAGAACTGATGGAGGAGATTGTTTCGGATAATAATTTGATTACTAACAACTTCTATAATACTAAGAAGTTACTACGAGGAATTATTCTACCAATGGAAAATATTGATTGTTGTTTAAATGGATACATGTTATATTAGGGTAGTGATAGTGATTTAATCTGTTGCTGGTAAGGGTTTGTGATCAATCTTGATTTGAGGAAGGCACCTCGGGTTCGCAAGATACACGACTAAAAATTATTGAAGTTTAGTCTTTAAGAAAGATGTATTATTTATTTTATTAATTCCTCAAGTACATAGACTAGAATCGCATAAAAATGCCTTTAGAAATAAATACGAGGTGGCATTCTGAAGCATGGAGGTTGAAGAATGAGTAATGCGTCATCCATCAAATTCACATGCTTGGAAGCATTTTAATTATATACATCAAGATTTTGTAGCAGAAAGTTGAAATGTGAGATTAGGTCTCTGCACAGATAGATTTCAGCCATTTGGGCAATCTGGAAAATAGTATTCAACATGGCGAGTGATAGTGACACCTTATAACTTGCCTCTGTGGCTATTCATGAAGGAGCAATATATGTTTTTGTCAATATTAGTTTCAAGACCAAAAAATCTGAAAGACATGTTGGATGTTTCTTACATCATTTTATTGCAGAATTAAATAATTTATGGAATGTTGGCATGAATACATATGATATCTCAAGAAATCAAAATTTCATTTTGCGGGCAGCCCTTATGTGGACAGTAAGTGACTTTCTTGCATATTCAATGTTGTCTAGCTGGAGTACTATAGGACAATTCGCATGCCCATATTGCATGACAAATTCTGATACATTTACCCTCAAATTTAGTGGTAAACAGTCATGGTTTGATAGCCATCGTAAGTTTCTACCTACGAATCATCCATTTGGAAGAAATAGAACTACATTTCTAAAAATAAAATAATGATGATAGTTGCACCAGTAGTTCGTTTAGGTGATGATATTATGATAGATATTTAGAGTTTGGGTTTGAAGAATGTAACTAAAAAGGAAGCTACTGGAAGTAATGGACCAAAAGGCAAATTATTTGGAAGTAGGAAACGTAGTATATTTTGGGACTTACCCTATTCGAAGTCTAATTTAATTCATCATAACTTAGATGTAATACATATTAAAAAAATGATTTTGACAATGTTTTCAATACTATTCTTATTGCAGATGAAAAAATAAAAGACACTTTAAAATCAAGACAAGAGCTGAATGATTATTGTCGGCATCCTAAATTGAAATTGAATGAGGAAACAGAAAATTTTTTAAAGCTTTCTACCCACTTGATAAGAAGGCAAGACAGATATTGTGTGAATGGGTTAAAAATTTGAAATTCTGATGGATATGTGTCAAATATGGGTAGATATGTGGATATGAAGAAATTTAAGTTATTTGGAATGAAAAGTCATGACTTTCATGTATTTATGCAGAGTTTAATACCAATTGTATCTCGTGAATTTCTTCCACTAAGTGTTTGGGAGGTCATTACAGAACTTAGTTTGTTTTGAAATAGCTAATTAAACAACAATCAAAATAGATGACATGGTGATGCTGGATAATGATATTCCACTTATTATTTCTAAGCTTGAACGAATATTCACACCGAGTTTTTTGACTCGATGGAGCATTTGCCTGTCTTTTTGGCATATGAAGCAAGGATTCCAGGGCCAGTACAATTCAGGTGGATTTATCCTTTTGACAGGTAAATACATATAATTTGATGTGTTTTATTATTTCTTACTTTAAGTAATATTATAATTAAATCTAATTGAAAACTAACATTGTGGATGTAGGTATCTTTGTAAGTTGAAATTGAATGTTAGAAACAAGATAAAAGTTGAAGGTTTAATTTGCAGTGCATATTTAATAGGAGAAGCATCATCATTTTGTTCTTATTATTTTGAGGATCATGTCAATACAAAGAATAAAATGTGCCACGGAATTATGAAGGTCATGTGATGGTGGAAGATGATCTATGGACAAACTATTTATTTTAAGTACCCTGAAAGAGCATTTAGAAGAGCAATGAAAAAATATATGACATATGATGAGTACAAAGTAACCCAGAGCTACATTTTACTTAATTGTGAGGAGGTTGCACCATATATTGAGTATGTATACCCAAAATGGTTGTAGGTTTAATCATAGTTTAATTTTATCTTTAATAGGAATTATTAAAAATCGATAGATATTTTTTTCTCACTTTTTATATTTGTGCAGTATTTATGTTGAGCAGTTAAATTATAACCATCCAGTAATTTCCAGCAATGATGTCAATTATATGCAAGAAACTAAATTAGTGAATTAGTTAAAAAATTATGTAAGAATTATTAAGCTTTGTATTTTTGAATTATTTAATTTATTAGTATCTTTTACTTGTTAATATCACTTTTTTTAATTTATGTCACAGATAATTGATCCTACAAATGGATATTCAAATATTTTCATTCAGAATCTAAGTAAAGGCCTATTTAGATATGTGACAACCTATCCTAGGTATTTTGTTAATGGATATAAATTTCACACAAATCAGGCATGGTTCTTTTAAAACAACAATGAATAGTGGTATACATTAAAGACTCAGGTTATAGTGTAGATGAGATTGATTATTATGGTCAACTCAAAGAAGTTATTGAATTGGAGTATCTCGGACTCGAAAATAATAGGATTGTACTATTTAAGTGCGAGTGGTTTGATCCAACATCAAATGTGGGCACAATGATTCTTTCACATTATAAACTATTGGATGCTAACCAAAAACATAGATATAATCGATATGAGTCATTCATTATGACAGTTCAAGCTACTCAGGTTTATTATTGTACATATCCGAGTTTATCTCGTGATAGGAAAGATTGGTGGGTGATTTGCAAAATCAAAGCTCGATCAAAATTTGAAGTACCAACATCACAACAAAGAAGTACAAACTTAGAAATTACACTAGTATTCCAGTAAGATGACATAAATAATATTGAGCCTTTGAATGTAGATGAATATCCAGAAAATTTATGTGACTCAAAGGTGGTACAATAAAATTTGAAGATGATAAATTTCTATCTGAAGATGAGTTCGAAATTCTATCGGAATTAGACAAGATATCAGAAGATCCATTGAGGATGACAATGATGCTGATAATTAAATTGTTATAATTTTATTATCAATTTAAACTATCTAAGACTTTTTGTATGTTGTTGAAATATATTGGTGTGTTTTATTCGAAAATGCATGCTTGTTCATCATATTCCTATTTTTTGTTCTATGTTTTATTTTGTACAATAGATGGATGCTAAAGGACCTGGCCATGTTGGAGGTGGACGTGGACACAGAAATGAACCAAATTCATTTAGTATGTTACGTCGTGTTGCAGAATCAGAACCATCTCATAGCCACCATATCCAGACTTCAACATCAATTACCATCTCCATTTCATCACCATCACCATCTTTGAGACCTCTGCTATCACCTTTATCAGATGTAAGCCCACCACCAATTGTGCTTCTTGCACAAAATTTTGATCCATCTCTATCTTCTACACCCATTTTACACGATTGTTCCCCCATTTACAATACCAACGATTTCATCAAATGATGTGCCTTCCTCTGTAGTCAGTGTAAAGTTAGAAATTTAGATTATGGATGAGAGGTAAAAGAAATATGTAAAAATGACTTGAAAATAAAATTTTGATGTTACTTAGTGGTTTTTTTATATTGTTATGATTTGCTATTTTTAAAAATTATTTATTTATTTGTATAGTTTTATTCCATCTCACAAGTGTTCGACAATAAGTACAAAGGCTTTCAATAAAATGGCTAATTCTAAAGCTTTCTCCTGGAAGAAAGTTTCTGAATCGACAAAATAGTCATATTTTAATGATTTTTAGGTAAAAATAACAAAATAAAAGCTTTGAAAAATACTTATCTAATTACATAACTTTTATGTTGGTTATTATTCAAGCTGTAAATAATTATGTTCTTATTGTTAATATAAATTTTTTGTCATTTTTCTATTTATAGAATCATTGCACATTGGTACCCAAATTTGATGGAAAGATAAAGTCATTATGGGAGATCAAAGTTGCTTAACAATATTCTGATTTTATCCATAAATTAAAGAAAATGAAAGAAAGGCCTGATTTTATATCAAAGGAAGACTGGCACGTGTGGCATACTTATTGAGAGGAGCTAGATGTGAAGAAAAAATCAGATATTGCAAACAAAAATTGACGAAGTGAGGTAGCTGGACTAGGTACAGGAATCTGTCGACACACTAGAGGTTCAAAGTCGAGCATCGAGCATGCTCGAGATTTGGTACAAATTTAAAATTATAAACATTTCAATATTTTGTGGTTGTCCTAATGTCCAATAAATAAAATCTCGGCATGGGTTTATTAATTTTATTAAATTTTTTTTTCATTTTTTATGACTTAATACAAACATATTCTAGGCTGGAAAATTGGGTCAAGATCCAAATTTTTATGAGATTTTCTAGAAGATACATGTGAAGAAAGTTGATGGTCAGTATGCTGACAATGAGTCTCAGATGATTGCTGTAAGAAATTGTTATATTAATTAGAATTTATAAAACTATAGTACATTATGAAAATTGTTTTGAATGCAAAATATTTATTTTATTTTTTGTATATCTAGAATAGTTTTTTTCTCTATTTTATTTCAAGACCTAATAGATGAACGTGTGACAGCTCATCAACAAGTTGAGGGTTCTATGGATCATAAACTAATTGATTATGATCCTATTTATTTGGAGACAATAAGAGGTCAAAATAAGCAGCGAGTGTATGCAATCGGCTCTAAGGGAGTGTCATTTTGTTGTAGTAGTCATGCTTATAATTCATCTATGTCAGTAATGATGGATGAAGCGGTCGAAGAACAAGTACTGGAAACAAATGAACGTATTGTAGTTATGAAGACCAAAATAAAAAAGAAGGATGAGCAGATAACTAATTTGATGGAACAAATGCAAGAAATTAAAGAAATAAATTATGAGATAAAAATGTAATGCAACAACAGATGTCCTACATGGAGTCACAGTTAGTGGCATTGGAATAATTCAGAGATCCAGCTTCGAATCCTCGTAGGAGAGGCTAGCATTCCCTAAAAATATTATGAGGATGATTAAGTATGAGAATTATATCTAAACTGTTATTTATTTTTGTCTATGTGTAGCAAATAATTATGATATTATTTTGCAGGTTTCAATTTTTTTATTCTGGTTTTGTTCTTTGCTTTTCCGATTAACCAAAGTATGAATCTTTGTAGGACACATTATGTGAGACAAAAAAAATCCTGATTTAATGCATTCAGACATTATCACGGTCCTTTCAGTCCATGGGTCCCATATTTACTGATTTTAGCTTTATAAAAAAAGAGGGCTAACTTATCTTATCTTTATTATTCTAAAAATATTTTATTTTTGCACTATCTTTATCTCTAAACATTTTCTAGACATCTTTTGGATTTTTGTTGAAGCTATATAATAATCAACTTTAATTTGTGTTTGTTCATGTCTGTAATATTTGTTTTTATATATCTGTAAATATGTTTTTGTGACTTTAAATTTTTTGGGTAGAGTTTTAGCCTATTATTGTTTATCAATCTATCTAGATACATGTCTATTTGTCTATTTGTTTATCTATCTATGAATATACTTGTCTACCAGTCTATCTGCCTATCTTTCTATCTATCTATTTGTCTATATGGCTTTTAGTCAACCTATCTATCTCCCTTTTTGCCTAATTGTCTTTCTATGTTTTATTTCTCTATCTATTTATCTATTTATAATTGTGTTTATCTCTGTCTATCAATCTATCTATATATCTATCTATCTTATCATTATTATATATATCTATTATCTATATATCTTTCTTTCTATCTATATGTATGTTTGTCTATCTAACTATCTATCTATATATCTATCTGAATGTTTGTTTATCTTTTTATCTGTATGTATGTTTGTATATCTACCAGCATGATTGTGTGCATGCCTGACAATTGATCTATCTGTTGGTTTGTATATCTATCTGTCTATCTGTATGTATGTATGTATGTATGTCAATCTAACTATTTCTTTTTTGTATGTTTATATATATTATATCTATGTGTCTATATATTGTCTATCAATCTATATATCAATTTATCTATGAATCTTTCTATCTATATGTCTAT
>JAREIK010013552.1:0-19044 GCA_029783825.1 Sapria himalayana
GCAGCCTTCGATAAAATGGGCATCGTAAGGGAGAACTAGAGCCCGTCAACACTCATCTCGGGGGTTCTCTGGGGAAAAGGTATTACCTCTAGGCTCAATACAATTGATACTCACCTTGGGAGATCCCCATGCCAGGCGACGACTACGGCAAGATTCCTCGTCGTAGACGCCCCGCTGCTTATATAACATGTTGCTAGGCAGACCCTCTCTCAATGCAATAAAAGTCATCCCTTCCGCATACCACATGATGATCAAATTCCCTACCGTAAACGGGATAGGAATGGTTCGAGGAGATCAACGAGTGGCTAGGGAATGCTACTCAGCATCCATGAAACAAAAAACGGTCGACAACTATACTTGGACGAGTTCGATATGCGTGACGAGGTACTCATGATGAGTACAAAAACTCATGAGATTTTTAATCCATTTTTCTGAGCTTTATAATGAGAAATAATGATGAATTGTCTGCAGAAAAACTGATAATTGAATCAAATTCCAATTGCAAGGAAAATACAGCAGAAAATCAAATTTTAGCAAAAATCATAAGAAATCAACTTGCAGCAGAATTGAAGTCAAAACTAGAATTAAGTCGCGACAGGAAGTGCAGTTTCCAGCAATTCCAAGTCACGACATCAACAAATTTGGCTTTGAAGAAGAAACTGAAGAGTGAACAAGTGAAGTCGTGACCTGAAGAAGGAAGTTGAGACAAAATATGACTTGGTCGAGATTAAAAGAAGCAGTCAAATGAGAAGTTCATGTCGCGACATAATTGCGATGTCGCGACACCAAAAGGAGATAAATGATGTCGTGACACCACCATGAGGTCGCGACAAGGAGCTGTCTACAAAGCCACAAGAACAGCCTTCTCAAGTAAAAGAAGTCGCAACTAATTTTGAAAGAAAGGACTTGATGTCGCGACCTTGACAGTATGAAGAATAACACCAAGGTCGCAACAGAAAACTCCAAATCAGACGACCAAGAATTAATGAAGAAGCAGACATGATGTCGCGACACCACTTCGAGGTCGCGAAGAATTGAAAGCTTAGCAGTAGACATGGAGGTCGTGACACTGAATAGAAGTTGCGACAAAGATTTCAAAGAGACTGAACATGAGTCGCGACAGTTAGAACAGATAAGACTCAACACTGAGATCAGAAGATGTCGCGACGTCCTTCAGAGGTCGCGACATCAGTTGCAAGGTATCAGGTCGCGACATCATTCAGTGGTCGCGACATCACGTTAACTAAGAGGTCGCAACAACTAGGTCAGCGACATCAGAGTCGCGACATGTCTGAAGAAGTCATGACAAATAAAAGCTTCCCGACATCAAAAAGGCTCTAACATACATTGAAGTCGCGACGTATGATTGAAGTCGCGACCTCAAAAAGAGCTCACAAAGCAGAAAGGTGAGGTTGCGACGTATGATTGGAAGGTCGCGACATTAAAACAGCTCCTAAGCAGAACAGTGAAAGTCGGACGTGAAAGAAGAGGTCGCGACATCAAGTCAAGGTCGCGACGCACAAATGGAGTCGTGACATGAACAAACAAATGGGCCAGTTATTTTGAAACCCACAAGGAAGTGCATCGAAGTTAGGGCCCAACTCAGAACCCTATAAATAAGCAGCTGCTACAGAAGGAAAGCAGCTCTTGGCGGCTCAGAACGAGAAGTCTGGGTAGCCGAAGGCTCGTTTATTTTAATTTTCTGTTTCTTTTTCTTTGTTTTGCTGTTATTTTAGATTAGATTAGAGTAGATTGTTATTTCATTTGAATTTCTGGATCTGGATGTTAGTTGTTGAAGTTGAAGCTGAATGCAGAATGTTATTTTCTTCAAATTACTGCCTGGTTCGTTTGAAGTCCAAACAAATTTTGGAATTCGAACTTCCAGTTTCGGATTTACAGTAGTTCTTTTGATCAGGGAGCTACCGTTAGTGTAATGAAGTAATTTAGAAACCCAGCTTCCGTTGAATTTACTCTGTTGTTAGAATTTATCTTTCCTGCATAAATTTATCAGAGTCTACTGAACTTCAGTCTTGAATCTGCTTGCTGGTTTTGTTTATTGTTGTATCTGATCCAAATATAGTGTCCTATACCTGTAATAGGATTGTTTCATGCTCTGATTTCCAGGAGGCCCTCTGAGTGACACAGAGAAGGCATTCCTGAGAGTATTGAACAATTTCTCAAGGGTATGCGAACCTAATATTGGGGATCTAATGGGCTTTGTGAATTCTAATCGATAAATCTTCTTCTCACTTGAAACCGAGAATGAGTTGAATGACTTATCAATTAAAATGAGCAGAGAGTTCGCCTCGATTCGAACAGTAAGTTCAATCCCGTGTTAGCAAGGATCTAATCAAGGAAAGAATGAACTGTTCCAATTTTGAGGATGAGAAACCAGTATAGTGTAAACCCATGCTTAGCCTATGTCTTAGGAGCTAAGGTTTACAGTCCATGTTCTGGGTATGAAGTATTGAAAAAGAAAAATACCCAGAACAAGGCAACTCAGATTAAAAGTAGTTATCTAATCCTCTGTCTTCGAAAGAAACAGGGAAGATTAGATGATGAAATGTGTCATTAAGGAGAGATCCACATGGCATTACCTTCTTCCTTGGACGGATTCTAAATCTGAGGTTCATGAAGTAAAGTTACAGAGTTGTCTGCAGGAATTGATGTTTCACAACAGTTGTATTTTCAATGCTCCCTTTAAAAACTAACTGATCAGTCTATTTCTTTAATTTTTTTATTTTAGTTTAAGCATTATTTCATTTTGTTCTTAGTTTACATATCTTTATTCTTTCATTATTTTAAAGGTTGCATAGGGATATATCAATTGCAAATCATAGTCCAAATAGTATAGAACTTGAGTAGTCAGGGTAGTTGATTGAGAATTCTTGAGATCTCTGTGGGATCGATATCTGGACTTAAATCCACTTTATTACTTGTTCGACCTGTACACTTGCAGAATCATGGATCAAAACCAGAAAGAAATTTATCTACTCTTAAGGAAACCGTTTTTAATCAGTATAATTGCAAAGAAATATAACAAACAAGTTTCATGGCATTATTGCTGGGGATTAGATAATAGTCCTTGGGTAATAACGCTATAAATTTGTGTTGATGTTTTGATCCATCACTCACACTTACATAGTGGTAGAGAGATAGTAACAAGTTTTTGGCGCCGTTGCCGGGGATCGAAAGAATTAATTAGATCAATATTCTGACGAAAGAAGGAAATACTAATTTGGACATTTTTAAGAAAAGAACAAAAATAGCTTTTCAAGCAGTGACTACATTAGTCACTAATTTTTAACAAGCCATGTTGAAAATATTTGTTAGGTTTGACTAATCCTATTAATATGAGTATGCTTTTATTTCAGGAGAACCTTTAATGCATAGGAAACAGGGATCTGACCTGATTCCAGCAGACACTGAATTGGAGAGAACGCTCAGGAGCTTAAGAAAGACAAAAAGAGCAGAAAACGCAGCTATGGCAGAAGAGAGACATGACCAAACAGAGGAACAGAGGACAGCAGCCAGAAGACCCCCCATTACTGACACAATGGAGGATTTCTGGAGGCCTATTATTCAAGAAGAGTATTCTGCAATCAGACAGCCTACAGTGGATGCAAACAATTTTGAACTAAAGCCAGCCTTAATTACAATGGTTCAGCAACATCAGTTTACTGGTCATCCCACCGAAGACCCAAATGAGCACCTGGGAAGATTTCTCAGGATGGCTAATACAGTGAAGCTGAACGGTGTGAGACCAGAGGTGATAAAACTACATCTCTTCCCATTTTCTTTGAGAGACATAGCAGCCACATGGTATGAATCATTACCATATGGTTCTGTTGATACTTGGGAAGAGTTGGTAGAAGCTTACTTAGGCAGATTCTTTCCCCCATCTCTCACTTCAGAGAGACGAAGAGAGATAATTGTATTCCAACAAGGGGAAGATGAGAGCCTGTATGTCGCTTGGGAAAGATTCAAAAGATTGCTGAAGAGGTGCCCAATGCATGGAATAGACTTGAAGACCCAGATGGATATAGTGTATCACGCTCTGAATGATACATCCAAGGGTATTATCGATGCTTCATGCTGTGGAGCATTCAAGCGAAAAAGTGCTGAAGAGGCAAGAGATCTGATAGAGGACCTGGCAAAATGCAATATGAAAGCTCCATCTGAGTTTTCAAGAGGTAGTAGCAGAGGAAAAGGGGTCATAGAGCTGAGCAAGATGACAGCCATGGAGGCTAAGTTGGATGCTATAATGCATAGGATGGACAAACAAGAGAGGAAGATGCACACTGCTCATGAAATAGAAGCAGTAGAAAGAGAATTGATGAGAAGAAGTGCTGATGTGCCAACAGAAGAAGATTCTTATGGTGCTGAGGAGGTTAAGTACGTGAACGAGCAAAGAAGTTATCATTTCAAGCCAAATCCTAACCTGCCCATACACTACAATCCAGCACTGAGGAACCATGAGAATTTCTCATATGGTGGAGGGGCATTACATGGCCCAAGGCAGGGACAGCATCCTCAACAAGGATATCAGCAGCCACCAAGGTTCCAGCAGCAGCAGCAAGGAGGTGAGGGCAGAAATGAATACCAGGGTCAGAGGAGAACCCAACCATTTGAGGAACAAATGCTGCAGTTCATGGGGGATAACAAGAGGCTATTACAATTCCATGAACATAAACTATCTGACTTGGAAACTTTCAAGTCTGATACCCAGATGTTTCAGAAGAATGCTAGTGCTTCACTGAAAAATCTAGAGACACAAGTAGGGCAATTGGCCCTGAATATGCCCAAATCAGAACAAGGGAACATTCCCTAGTGACACCCAGAAGAACCCTAAAGACTGCATGGCAATTCAATTGAGAAGTGGGAAGGATTTGAGCAGCAACGGAAAGACAGATAGAAAAGAAGAGACTGAGGCAGAGAAAGAAGAGACTGAAAAGAAAGAAGAGAAGAACAGCCTGATTAGAACAGATGAAAGGAAGAAATGACCAGAAAAAGAAAGAAGGAGTACCAGCTTATGCTCCTACAGTGCCATTCCCACAGAGACTTCAGAAGTCAAAAAGAGAAGAACAGTTTTCTAAATTCTTGGATATTTTCAAGAAAATAGAAATAAATATCCCATTTGCAGAGGTGATCAGTCAAATGCCTCTTTATGCAAAATTTCTGAAGGAGGTGCTGAGCAAGAAAAGAAAGATAGCTGAGGAGGGTATAGTTAACTTGACTGCTTCATGCAGTGCCATTATCCAACAGAAGCTCCCAGCAAAGATGAAAGACCCTGGCAGTTTCACTATTCCCTGTTCTATAGGGAAATGTGAGTTCAAGAAAGCTTTATGTGACTCTGGAGCAAGTATAAATTTGATGCCTCTATCAGTTGTGCAGAGACTTAGTTTGGGGGAACTAACCCCAACAGCAATTACATTACAGATGGCTGATAGATCAATGGCACAACCAGAGGGCATTCTGGAAGATGTACTCGTCAAGGTTGGGAAATTCATTTTCCCAGTAGATTTTGTTATCATGCAGATGGAGGAAGATCCTCAAGTTCCTCTGTTGCTGGGAAGACCTTTCTTAGCAACAGGAGCTGCCTTGATTGACGTACAGAAAGGTGAACTGACACTCAGAGTTGGGAATGAAGCAGTGCATTTTAATATTAATAGGAGTCTGGAACATCCTAATGTAGAGGAAGACAGTTGTATGGCTGTAAGAAGCAATAGCCTTCTCAATGATGAAGTGAATTCTGATTGTATCATTCAAAACTCTATCAATGAAATTGAGATGAATTTTCAGTACCTTGAGAGCTTTGATTGTGAAGTTCTGCCTTCAAATTTGTTTAATAATGAAACAGTCTCGAGTATAAATGAAAACAGTCAAGATGAAGTGAGCAGCCAGACACAGCAAACTCATGGGCAGGAAACTAGTGCAGAAGGGTTAACATTGAAGGAGTTGCCCAGTCATTTGAAATATGAGTTTTTAGAGCCAGAAAAGAAAAAACCAGTTATCATATCAGCTGCATTGACTGAAGCTGAAGAACAGAAGTTGCTGGTAATTTTGAGAAAATACAAGGAAGCGATTGCTTGGTCAATTGAAGATCTGAAGGGTATCAGTCCCTCTATTTGTATGCACAAAATATTGCTGGAAGATAATGCAAAAACTTCTGTTGAGCATCAAAGGAGGCTGAACCCAGTCATGAAAGAAGTTGTCAGAAAAGAAGTTCTGAAATGGTTAAATGCAGGTTTTATATATGCTATATCAGACAGTTCTTGGGTAAGCCCAGTACATGTGGTTCCCAAGAAAGGTGGATTCACTGTAATCAGAAATGAAAAGAATGAACTTATTCCTACAAGAACTGTGACAGGATGGAGGGTTTGTATCGACTACAGAAAATTGAATACTGCAACCAGAAAGGATCATTTTCCCCTACCTTTCATCGATCAAATGCTGGATAGGTTGGCAGGACACCCTCATTTTTGTTTTCTTGATGGATACTCTGGATATAACCAAATAGCTATTGCACCTGAAGATCAGGAGAAAACCACTTTTACATGCCCATTTGGTACTTTTGCTTTTAGAAGAATGCCATTTGGACTGTGTAATGCTCCTGGTACCTTCCAAAGATGCATGATGTCTATATTTTCTGATCTAGCAGAAGAAGTTATGGAGATCTTCATGGATGATTTTACAGTGTATGGATCCAGTTTTGAACAATGCCTGCATAACCTGGGGACAGTACTTCAAAGGTGCAAAGACAAAAATCTAGCTCTGAATTGGGAAAAATGCCATTTTATGGTTACAGAAGGGATTGTCTTGGGGCACATGGTTTCTGCAGCAGGGCTTGAAGTAGACCAAGCAAAGGTTTCAATTATAAGAGACCTAATGCCACCCACTACAGTCAAGGGAATCAGAAGTTTCTTAGGACATGCTGGATTTTATAGAAGATTTATCAGAGATTTCTCAAAAATTGCTAGACCACTATGCAGATTGCTGGAGAAAGATAGTAAGTTTTATTTTGATGAATCCTGCCAGAAAGCATTTGAAGAAATCAAATCCAGACTAGTGGAAGCTCCCATCATGGCAAAACCAGATTGGAACAGAGAATTTGAGATCATGTGTGATGCCAGTGATTTTGCAATGGGAGCTGTATTGGGACAGAAAGATGAAAAAGTGTTCAAGGCCATCTACTATGCTAGCAAAACCTTTAATGAAGCACAAGAAAATTACTCTACTACTGAAAAGGAGATGCTGGCAATAGTGTTTGCATGTGAAAAATTCAGGCCATATATTTTGGGGTCCCATGTTGTTATACACACTGATCATGCAGCAATTAAATATTTAATGGCAAAGAAGGAAGCAAAGCCAAGATTGATCAGGTGGGTATTATTGTTGCAGGAATTTGATTTAGAAATTAAAGACAAGAAGGGCAGTGACAATGTGATAGCTGATCACTTGTCAAGAGTAGAGGAACCCACTGTACAAGAAAAAGGAAGAGAAATAGCAGAAAATTTTCCAGATGAGCAGTTATTTCAGCTGTCACTCCAATCACCCTGGTATGCTGATATTGTGAATTTCTTAGCTTGTGGAATTATGCCACCAGAATTCAGCTACCAGCAGAGAAAAAGGTTAAGGACTGACAGCAGGTACTACATCTGGGATGATCCATATTTGTTTAAAAGAGGAGCTGATCTGATTATAAGGAGATGTGTACCAGAAAGTGAGCAAAGCAAGATTTTACAAGAATGTCATGCATCACCTTATGGAGGACACTTTGCAGGAGATAAAACAGCCCACAAAATTCTCCAGTCAGGATTTTACTGGCCTACAATTTTTAAGGACTGTTTTGAATGGGTAAAGTTGTGTGATCAATGCCAAAGAATGGGAAATATCAGCAAAAGGCATGAGATGCCCCTGCAAGGTATCCTGGTGGTGCAATTGTTTGATGTATGGGGAATGGATTTTATGGGGCCTTTTCCAGTTTCATTTGGAAATATATACATACTCCTAGCTGTGGATTATGTATCAAAATGGGTAGAAGCAGCAGCTTGTCCTAAGAATGATGCCAATACAGTTGTGGGGTTTTTACAAAGAAATATTCTTAGCAGATTTGGGACACCCAGAACTATAATTAGTGATGGAGGAAGCCATTTTGCAAATAAGGTGTTTGACAAACTCATGAGCAGATATGGTATCAAACACATTATGAGCTTGGCTTATCATCCTCAAACAAATGGGCAAGCTGAAATTTCCAACAGAGAAATAAAGAAAATTCTGGAAAAGACTGTGAGTTCTAGCAGGAAAGATTGGTCTTTGAAGCTTGATGATGCATTATGGGCATACAGGACTGCTTTTAAAACTCCCATTGGAATGTCCCCATACAGACTTGTCTTTGGAAAACCATGTCACCTCCCTCTTGAACTGGAATACAAAGCCATGTGGGCCATCAAACAGCTGAACTTCGATTTCAAAATTGCAAAGGAAGAGAGACTTCTCCAACTGAATGAACTGGAAGAACTGAGAAACGAAGCCTATGACAATGCTAGAATATACAAGGACAAGACAAAGAAATGGCATGATCAAAGGATTCTGAGGAAAGAGTTCAGAGCAGGGGATCAGGTCTTGCTGTTTAACTCCAGATTAAGATTATTTCCAGGGAAGCTGAAATCAAAATGGAGTGGACCATATACAGTGGTGTCAAGTACTATCTTTGGAGCAGTAACACTCAGGACTGATGCTGGGGAAGAATTCAAAGTTAATGGGCAAAGACTGAAACACTATCTCAGCAGGGAGAAAGAAAAGGAAGAACTCCAGCTGGTGAATTGAGAGAGAGAAAGCTTAAAACAGCTAGTCCAGCTAAAGACTCAAAACGGAGCAGCTCATGGGAGGCAACCCATATAGATTTTTTAGTTTCTTTATATAGACTTCGAATTTTTTTATTATTACGCGTTTTTGAAATTTTTTTAGTTCTAGTCATGATTTGTTAGAAATTGCTAGGTTAGTACTAGATTAATTTAATCCTTTTTGGAATTGTTACAATATGCAGATGAAGAATCAAATGGCTCAGGCGAGAAGGAACAAACTCCAGGACTACTCCAGCACTTCACAGGACAGAGTAACTCGCAAAAAGGGGGTACTTTTCTCCCTACATAAATTCTGTGAAAATTTAATAGAATGCATATTTTTGAATTGTTGTGTGGGAATGATTAAATGGATGCTAAGAATGTGCAAATTAATAAGGAGTGAAAAGGCTGTCTGATCAACAAATTTAGGGCAAGTGCAGACTAAGTCGCGACCAGATTTTATGTCGCGACAGAAGTTGAGGTCGCAACTTAGTCAGTACTGAAGGAAGAACAAGGGCACAGGTAGCGACCAAAAGTTATGTCGCGACATAAATTGAGGTCGCGACATAAATTGAGGTCGCGACAGAACTTCGAGGTCGCAACAAGAACCATTCCTTAAAAAGAGTGGTGAGGGTCGCGACAACGCAACTATGTCATAAAATACCTGATGTCGCAGCCTAATGATAAATTGTCTTCCCACAGTTTACTTATGTTGAGACAAACAAGAATAAGTCGCGACATAAGAGACAAGTATGCCAGTTGGGCAGTTTTTAATTTTGCCCTAAATTTAATGACAGCACACAATCGCAGCCTGAAATTAAAGTCGCGACAAGCACAAATAAATGAAGTAATAAAGAGCCCACAATAATAATTGAATTGCAACTGTTGAGAAACTCCCTCCACTACCATCTCCTTCCTTGAAGCAAATACAACCTTTCATCTTCGCATATTCTCTGGTTCTCAATTCTTGCAAACCCTAAATCCGAACTTCTTCCTAAAAACCTTCCGATTTCTCTAATGGCCGAACCTTCAACCCTCATCCCAAATCTGAGCGAAATCATGGAGGAGTATACTCAGACTGAAGGGGAAGTTCATCTGGAACCTGAAAGGGAGAACAGGCCGTCGGAACAACCAGAAGTTCAACCAGTTACAAAGCAACAGAGGAAAAAGGGAAAAGAAAGACAGCAAGAAGAAGAGGAAGACGAGTTCGTCTCAGAAGAAGCTTTCTCCGTCTGGAAAAAGCACTATGCTGGAAAGGGATTTGTAGGAGAAAGAGGCTTCAGCCAACTCATCTCACCTTTCAAGGAATTAATAGAGCAAAGAGGGTGGGGAGAATTCTGCAAACATCAAAAGTCTGGTTATGCAGCAGTCGTCCGAGAATTTTACTCCAATCTGGTTGGGAGGAAGGAGAACTCTGTTTATGTCAGAGGAGTTTGGGTGCCTTATGGAGCGAAGACTATTAATGAGATGTATGGAATGGAAGGGCAAAGAATGGATCAAAATTCAAGAAGCTGATGAACAACCCTAACCGTGAGAAGATTGCGAGAAAATTAACAGACGGTAAAGGGCAGTGGAAGAAAGGAAAAGGAGAGCAAAAGACCCTGAGCAGGGGAGATTTGACAGAAGAGGCAAAGGTGTGGTTTTACTTCCTAGCCTCTATTCTGGTCCCTACCAAGCACGTCTGCACAGTAAGAGAACAAGAAGCAATCCTTCTCTATGCCATACTGAAGGGGATACAAGATTGATGCTGGAACAGTTATTGAAAATTCTATAATGAGGTATCATGAAGGTAATAAACGGGGTTTGATCCCTCACCCAACAACCATCACAAGGCTATGTATTAGGGCTGGTGTGAAGGGAACTTGGGAAGAAGAAGAAGAGTGTCCCAAGATTCACCACTCACCCTGACGGGAGTAAGCAAGGGGCCAAAGAATCAAAAGAAAAAGGGGGTCATAGTAGAAACAGATTCAAGGGATGAAAATGAAAATGCAATACAGGAAGAAGACACCCTTCTGGTGGCAGAGCAGAAGAAGAAATCTAGAAGCACATCAAGAAGGGAATACTTTTATGTTTCCAGAGGATAGAGAACAAGAAGATAGAAGCCCAATAGATTTCTCAACCCCACTGGCCAGCTCTCCCCCTATAAGGAACAGTGATTTCAGAGAACCTGGTGAAAGCTCTAGGGGAGCCCAGAGCAATAATCAAATAATGGAAATGCTCAGTTCAATTCAGAAGAGCATGGAAGAAAGAGAAGAGCAATGGAACCTCCAGCAAAAGTTCAGAGAAGAGGTTTATGAAAAAGAATTGAAAGAGAAGGGATCAACATTGGGAAGAAGAGATGAACAAAAGAGAAGAGGTACATGAAGCTGAGATGAAAAGAAGATATCAACAATGGGAAGAAGAGATGAGCAGAAGGAAGGAGCAGATAAAAAGATCCTGGAGCAGCAAGAGGATAAATTTAAAAGGAAATGGAAGGAAGAGATCAAGATCTACTGAAGAAGTTAAAGCTAAGTCATGAATCATTCTACAACAATCAGTATGATCGTGATTCTCAGCTCCTCAAAACTCATAAAGGACAGGGATGCAGATCAAGAAGCCAAGACTAAGGAGCAGATCAAGGGATTCAAGTTCCTATACACTGTCAATGTTCAAGGATTTTGAAAAGAGATGAAGGACAGAGATCAAGAGCTTGATGATAAGGATGCTTACAGAAGAAAAGTCTGGCTTGAAAATTTGGATTTGATTAACAACAATCTTTCCAAATTTTTAGAAGTCATGACTGAAATGGAACGCACAACGAACACACTGGGCACGAGACAAGATGATCTGAACTAAAAAGATTGATCTCACAAATGAATTGATCCTTGAAGAGCAGATCGAAAGGGAGAATGTCAAGAAGAAGAAGAGAACATAAATGAAATTTCCTAAATTCAATCCTAATTTGGCTACCCTTGATCTGGATCCCCCAAACATCTTTGCTCCTTCCTCAAAAGAAAAAAATAGACTTTCCCATTGATTTATCCTTCTTTTCCCCTCTTCCTGATTGTTGTTCTCAACTGTTGCATTACATCATTAATAAAACAAGAAAAGTTGTGAAAAAGAAAATGTTTGCTTGCTTGCAGTTAGCTTGTGTTTTTACTTTTTGCTTGACTTGTTTGGAAAATAACATTAGGATTTAGTTCAAGAATGAAAATGCTGAAATGTCATAATCTGAACTAGTTGAAGTAGTTTGACTAGGAGATAAATTTGAACACAAATAATTGCAAAATCAGGGCATGAATAAAGAAACTGGAATTAGGAGTATTACTATTATGTTTAGATTCAGTTTAGTTGCAAAAATTTGAAAATTGGTTATTGCTGATAGAACAAAATACTTGTTTAAAATAATGTAAGTATACAGTGAATAAGTACAAGTCTTGAAGAAATAATACACATTGGTCAACAAAACTTATGAAACTTTTGACAGGAATTAGGAACATCTTCTGGGGAATTCAGGATTTAGATCCACAGTCCTAGAACTTGTTTGATTATTGATTGAGGTGAAATCCTAGGTGAAAACAACCAATAGGAAATGATAGAGGCCATCCTTGGCAACTTGAGCCTTTTTAAGCCTACCCTCAAAATATGCTTAAGCATATTCTCTAGTTCCTGATTTGAGCCAAATAAGCCTTATTTCTTCAACAAACAGCAATTGAAAACTGAAATTCCCTTCCTTGCAATAAACCTGCAGTAAAGAACCCAAATTATCCAGTTTCTAGTTCAAAGAAGTTTAGTATAAAGAAGAAACAAGTTTGGGGGAATAATATTCCCAGATTTTGACAAGAAGGGGTTGAAGAAGTAAAGAAGCAGAAGCTAGTGAAATAATTAATAAGTTCTGTCTTGTGGCCTATTTCCCTTGAACAATTAAGCTCGTAGGGGTGTTTTAAGACCTAGCACCCTAATGCCAACTGGTATGGGAGTTGCTAGCCCAAAGTTCTCTAAGAGTAATAGAAAGCCTAAGAAGACAAAACATTGCACTATTCCAAATCATTAGAGAAGTAAAGGCAAAAGAGTTAAAGAACAAAGGAATCAGCCTGAATCAAGTACATATGGAAGTTGAGATTCCATAAAAAGAATTCCAAAAGGAGGAAGTAGGCTAAATTGAGGAGAATCAGGAAAGAACAAAAATGAAAAAGGGAGAAAGTTTGAGGCAACAATGTAGAGATAAGATGGAAACTGGGTAATTACAACCTAAATTTCTCCATTATCTACCCAATTACCTAAGCCAACATACAAGCTTGAAAGACCTCATTGATTTTGAAGGTTGAATTTACCTACATTAGTGGAGATCAATATGAAAAACAAGCATATGGGACTTTGATAAACAGTCTAAGAAAACTCCTAGAAGATTAACTAAATTCAACATGAAGTTGAAAAGGATGATGACCTTCACACACACACAGAACAAGACTTGTTGAATAAACTGTTTAAATACATTAGTTTATCAAGAATTTTGTGATATAAGTACACCAGGCCTTGTTCTTGCATCAAAACTGAAATTTGAAATAATAGTGATATCTCTTAATTCCATATCAGAAGGGTGGAATGAGAAAGAATGTGGAATAAATCAGAAAAATGTCCTTAAAAATTTTCTAAGCTTATTTGTTTGAGGACAAACAATTTCTTCTTTTCTTTGCTTGGGAACAAGCAAAATTTTAAGTTTGGGGGGAATTTGATGAGTCCAAAAACTCATGAGATTTTTAATACATTTTTCTGAGTTTATAATGAGAATAATGATGAATTGTTTGCAGAAAACTGATAATTGAATCAACTTCCAATTTGCAGGAAAATACAGCAGAAAATCAAATTTTAGCAAAAATCATAAGAAATCAGCCTGCAGCATAACTTTAAGTCAAAACTGGAACTGAAGTCGCGACAGGAGGTGCAATTTCCAACAATTCCAAGTCACGACCTCAACAAATTTGGATTTGAAGAAGAAACTGAAGAGTGAATAAGTGAAGTCGTGACCTGTAGAAGGAAGTTGAGACAAAATATGACTTGGTTGAGAATAAAAGAAGTAGTTAAATGAAGAAGTTCATGTCGCGACATCATTGCGACGTCGCGACACCAAACGGAGATAAATGAAGTCATGATACCACCATGAGGTCACGACAAGGAGCTGACTACAAAGCCAAAAGAACAGCCTTCTCAAGTAAAGGAAGTCGCAACTAATTTTGAAAGAAAGGACTTGATGTCGCGACTTTGACAGTAATGAAGAATAACACCAAGGTCGCAACAGAAACTCAAAATCAGACGACCAGGAACTAATGAAGAAGCAGACAAGATGTCGCGACATCACTTCGAGGTCGCGACAGAATTGAAAGCTTAGCAGTAGACATGGAGGTCGTGACACTGATTAGAAGTTGCAACAAAAGATTTTCAAAGAGGCTAAACATAGAGGTCGCGACAGTTAGAACAGATAGAGACATTAGACACTGAATCAGAAGATGTCGCGACGTCCTTCAGTGGTCGCGAACATCAATTGAAGTAAAGGTGAAGTCGCGATGTCCTTTAGTGGTCGCGACATCAGTTACAATGAAAGAAGGTCACGACGTCCTTCAGTGGTCGCGACATCTGTTGCAAGGGATTATGGTCGCGACGTCCTTCAGTAGTCGCGACATTAGCTGCAAAGAATGGAGGTCGCGACATCATTTAGCTGTCGCGACATCATACCCAGAGATGCTGAAGACAAGTCACGACAATAGTAAAACTTCCACGACATCATAAGAGCTCACAATGCAGGACAGTGAAGTCGCGACGTGGAAGAGAAGTCGCGACATCAGAATAGCTCATAAGCAGAACAGTGAAGTCGCGACGTGGAAGAGAAGTCACGACATCAGAACAGCTCACAATGCAGAACAGTGAAGTTGCGACGTGGAAGAGAAGTCGCGACATCAGAATAACTCATAAGCAGAACAGTGAAGTCGCGACGTGGAAGAGAAGTTGCGACATGAACAAACAAAGGGCCAGTATTTTGAAATCCACAAATAGTGGATCGAAGTTAGGGCCCAACTTCCAAACCCTATAAATACGCAGCTGTTGGCGGCTCAGACAGAGAAGTCTGGGTAGCCGAAGGCTCGTGTAGTTTAATTTTCTTTTTCTTTTTCTTTGTTTTACTGTTATTTTTTAGATTAGATTAGAGTAGATTGTTATTTCTTTTGAATTTCTGGATCTGGATGTTAGTTGTTGAAGTTGAAGCTTAATGCAGAATGTTATTTTCTTCAAATTACTGTCTGGTCCGTCTGAAGTCCAACAAATTTTGGAATTCAAACTTCCAGTTTCTGATCTACAGTAGTTCTTTTGATCAGAAGCTACCGTTAGTGTAATGAAGTAATTTAGAAACCCAGCTTCCGTTGAATTTACTCTGTTGTTAGAATTTATCTTTCCTGCATAAATTTATCAGAGTCTACTGAACTTCAGACTTGAATCTGCTTGCTGGTTTTGTTTATTGTTGTATCTGATTCAAATATTAGTGTCCTATACCTGTAATAGGATTGTTACATGCTCTGATTTCCAGGAGGCCCTCTGAGTGACACAGAGAAGGCATTCCTGAGAGTTTTGAACAATATCTGAAGGGTATGCGAACCTAATATTAGGGATCTAATGGGCTCTGTAAATTCTAATCGATAAATCTTCTTCTCACTTGAAACCGAGAATGAGTTGAATGACTTATCAATTAAAATGAGCAGAGAGTTCGCCTCGATTCGAACAGTAAGTTCAATCCCGTGTTAGCAAAGATCTAATCAAGGAAAGAATGAACTGTTCCAATTTTGATGATGAGAAACCAGTATAGTGTAAACCAATGCTTAGCCTATGTCTTAGGAGCTAAGGTTTACAGTCCATGTTTTGGGTATGAAGTATTGAAAAAGAAAATACCCATAACAAGGCAACTCAGATTAAAAGTAGTTATCTAATCCTCTGCATTCGAGAGAAACAGGGAAGATTAGATGATGAAATATGTCATTAAGGAGAGATCCACATGGCATTACCTTCTTCCTTGGACGGATTATAAATCTGAAGTTCATGAAGTAAAGCTACAGAGTAGTCTGCAGGAATTGATGTTTCACAACAGTTGTATTTCAATGCTCCCTTTAAAAACTAATTGATTGGTCTATTTCTTTATTTTATTTTTATTTTAGTTTAAGCATTATTTCATTTTGTTCTAGTTTACATATCTTTATCCTTTCATTATTTTCAAGGTTGCTAGGAATATATCAATTGCAAATCATAGTCCAAATAGTATAGAGCTTAAGTAGTTAGGGTAGTTGATTGAGAATTCTTGAGATCTCTGTGGGATCGATATCTGGACTTAAATCCACTTTATTACTTGTTCGATCTGTACACTTGCAGAATCATGGATCAAAACCAGAAAGAAATTTATCTAGTCTTAAGGAAACCATTTTTAATCAGTATAATTGCAAAGAAATATAATCAACAAGTTTCATGGCATTATTGCTGGGGATTAGACAATAGTCTTTGGTAATAGTATCATAAATTTGTATATGTCTTTTGGTTTAAGTTCCACAACAACAACCCTCCGATGTATATCAATTGGGCTGACTCCGACGATTGATATTTTATATGGACTACCCTCCGATAATTATTATTATTAGTCAACCCTCCGAAACCACTCTCTCAATAAACCACCTCATGCACTCACTCCTATCGTTCTAGGGTGCCCCAGTGCATATGGAATGCATGATGCCAATTCCAATACAATTATATAACACATGCAAATATATAATCATGCATATATTCACATAATTTAAATCACACAAACATGTCATGTAATTTCACAATCCATTACATCAAAAATTAGCTCACGTGGTCTAATTATCAAACACTGAGCAATTCAACTTGAATTACTTGCCCAAACACGTTTTCACACAAAATTTATTTTTGTGTCACTATTCATGTGAACAGTAAAACCCTCGGGTTACTGTTCACGGCCTATCATCCCAATCATCGGTTCACTTTGGGAACCCAAATTTCATGGCCATTTCTGGCCTCATACACATCACAATACATGATTTAATGCATCATTCACAACCCAACAGCCCACATCGTCCACACACAGTCCGTGGACTGTCCAAATGGATAAAAAAAATTCTAACAATTCGGTCCCCAAGTTTTGGGACAGATCAAACGACCGTTCAAGGCCTCAACCCAACCGAAACATCATAAACACTTAAACAAAGTGTAAAACCAAGTAGGATAAATCCCCTACCTCACGGAGTTTGTCGAAACTCCCTAAAATCGGAGCCCACGCGTAGGCCTCTCCACGTAAAACAGCTTTCCTTCTTGCTCCGAAGAATTCCGACGGTCGGATCGCCCGCAAATATAGAGAGAAGCTTGATACTCTCTCACTAAAAACACAAAAAATGGCTACTGCATCCCCTTTTTTTCTTCTTCCCACGTTTGGCTTCTTTTAATAAAGGTAGGAGACAACACTATTACAGTTTTTGTCTTATTATCATTTAAAACAAATTCTATAATGACATCTATGTCCCCAAGCATGGATTTTCGACATTTGGCACTATCTCGGCCGTCCATTTCCATCACCTCTCTACTCACGCAACATGTGAAACATGTGTACATGTTATAGGTGACTTTTTTCACCTCACATTTTGTTTTACGGCACCCGATACTCGATGCCTCGAAAAACGTGTAAATTCCGACTGTCTCGGAATTCAACGAAATTCGACGTGGGAGCTAGATTTCATGAGACGATTCAACAATGAATCCGTTTCGTCATCCGAGATCTAGAGAATAAATTTTGGGATTTTTGACCGAAATTACCATTTTGCCCTTGTTGAGAAAATTGGAATTTTCTCGGGTCCTTACATGTCGTAACATTCTCATTAGAGTTGCGAAATCGATTTTTCAATGTTGTGACATCAAATTGGAGTCGCGACATTGCAACCCCAATGTCGTGACATTGAGTCAAATCATTTAAAAAATTTAATCAATGTCGCGACATCAACACCCAATGTCAAGACATTGCATCCACATTGTCGCGACATTTCTTCAATGTCGCGACATTTCTTCAATGTCGTAACATCGCACTTAGGCCAACCTCCCTATTTAAGAGAACACTTAGTGAAAATTTGAAAATACAAACCAAATTCTTCAACATTCTGAGCCCTAACCTTTTCCAACCTCAATTTTTGAAACCAAGAAAAATGTCTAACCTTGGCTCTCCTACCAAAGACGAGGTCATTGAGAACATTATGAAGGATGTGCTACGAGAGAGGGTAGAACAATCCGCGAACCAGGATATGGTTCCTACTGAGGAAGTAAGAGAAGAGACTGAGGAGGTGGAGGTTGAGGTAGTAGAAGCGAGAGTCTTCTTTACGGAAAAGGGGGCTAAGGTTTTCCGAAAGACTCTCACAAGGAAAGGATTCGTCGAAGAAAGAGGGTTCAAGGAACTAGTTCTGCCCTTCAAGGAAGAAGTAGAGAGAAAGGGGTGGGAGCTGCTGTGCAAACATTTGGAGCCGGGAAAAGAGCCCTAGTAAAGGAGTTTTATGCTAATTTGGGAGAAAGAAGGAACTTGATGTGCTATGTCAGGGGGAGGTGGGTTCCTTATGGAGAAAGGGCCATATCCCAACTGTTCGGACTAAGAGAAGGAGGGGATTGCATAGAGTATGAAAAGCTCCAAAAGAACCCAACTTAGAGGAAATCGCTAGAGAGCTCACTGGTGGCCAAGGGCAATGGCAGAAAACAAGAACAATTTCCAAAGCCTTCATCAACATAGGGGATCTAACATAAGTTGGAAAGGTATGGTTTATTTTGTAAATTTAGTGCTTAAGCCCTCCAAGCATGTGTTAACTGTGAGACAAGACTGCACAATACTTTTGTATTTGTTGGTCAAGGGCTATGCACTGAATGTGGGGAAGATAATGGAAGAGTCCATCTTGAACTATGCAGAGGGGAAATTCTCAAGAATACGCCCTACTCCTCTTTGATCACACTTCTGTGCATCCAAGGTGGTATAAAATTCAATGAAGTAGAGGAAGAGAGGTGCCCCGAGGCCTCACCTCTCACTCTTGCTAGAGTCTTTAAAGCTCTAGTAGAGAGTGAGGAGGGAGAAAGAATAAAGAAACCCACTAGAAAGAGGAAGATGGCAAGAAACAAAAGAAATGAGAGATCAAGCCCCAAT
>JAREIK010013553.1:0-61221 GCA_029783825.1 Sapria himalayana
AATGACCCTTAATGTTTTATTTATATTTATTGAATATTAAATGTTTTGATAATTTAAAATTAAAACAATATGGAATTTAAAACCTAATAAAACTAATAGTTAGGGTTGCAACAAGTCTTTAACTTAATAAACTCTAAGTCCTCCATCGGCCACTCTCTCTCTTGACTCTAGAGTGGAGGGGATCCTTGTTGATGTAAACTCGTAAACCCACTAGTCTTTAACGATTCATTCCATGACAGAAAGCATATTATGGCCTCTTGGAAGAGATCTGATAAAGTCATCAGGTTGGCCATTCGTCCATGTTATTTTATTCACAATCCAATAATTAGCTCTGTGAAAAAATTCACTACCATGTTCGATGTCATCGAGTAAATTCGTGATCAAGATCAATCTATGGGTACATTATGTAGCCAACAGGTACTTCTTTTGTAATGTAGGCATGTTGTTTGCTTTTTTCTCCACTTTAGAAACATGGAAAAATCATTATTAGTCTAAAACCTAATTCTAACAAAAGAGGTCCATCATTAACAATTCTCATGTAGTATTCCTGTGGAGTTCTGGCAATCTTGAAATTGAGTAGAATATTCCTGCTGAATATTAATTCATGTTTTTAAAAATTTTCTCACCACTCTAAATATAATTCTCATTTGCAATATATGCTAGATTGATATGAAAACCATAATTTACATTAGAGCAAAAGATTGCAAGACTATGATTATGATAAAGTTGTGCCTATTTTGATGTGTATTGTGCTGAATGTTGACATGTTCTAATGATTGACATGAAGTTTCTTCTGTGGTCTCTAGTTCTAATTTTTATTTCTATATTTTTCTTTCTTGTTTGAGGTTCGGAGATTTCAATTCAAATAAAAACCTCAACTTATAGGTAGTTGTGGTCCTATTTACACTTTAACATCTTAGTGTAGCTGTAAGACTACTTACATGTATTCACTAATTCTTTATGTTGCAACATACTTTATCAGTGTTCTAAATTTTAGTATTATTTTTAGAGTTTGAGAATATTAATAATGGCGTTAGAAGTATTTTTTAATAGAGTGATGAATATTATTGGTAAATTAACTTTAAAAGATTTTATATTTCTTATTATCTTATTAATCTCGGAAGTATGTTAAAAATTTGAATAATAAAATTTCATGTATTTTAACTTATAATTAACAATGATCTAACAATTCATTGCAATTAATACCATATTCATCTTGTCATTGTGACCATATTTTAAAATGTAATGCTCATTATTATGGGCATAATTCAAAAAAAAAATATTTTTGCTCTGTATCATTAAAAGAATGATTTGAAGCAATTCACTTCATGAAAGTAAGTGTTAAAAGAAATATATATTTTATAGTTTGACCACTAAATATGTAATTTCATGGTATAAAACTTTTATAAAAAATCATACAAACTTCTCATCATTGTCAATCTTCTTTAATTATCTTCCTATTTTTTCAATCATAAAATTTATTTTTTTGTTCTTTCATTCGTTCAAATGTTTTTTTATGAGCTACAATTATACTTATCATTAAATATTGAGATTTATCTTGGTGGTACATCCAAAACAAAAGATTGTTAGACACAATTCTTCTCCAATATGTTTCTTGAAAAAATAAAATGGGAAGAAGAATTTTTCACCTTTTTCATATATTAATAAAAATGAATAAAATGAATATGTAATCGGTGATTGATTTATCTTTTACTATAAGAATCAAGACATAAGAGTAATTTGCACATGAAAAAAGGTTTCTTCTAATAATAATTCATTTTTATGCTAAACAACATAAACTTTAAGTTTAATTATATGTCTAACTATATATAAATATTTGTATAATATATAACACTCTATATAATTAAATATAACTATATTTGTAATTATGTATAGATATATGTAAATCTATATATTGTTTATAACTTTGTATAATTTATGTATAACTATTTGTATGAATATACTATATATAACTATATGTTTAACTATATAAAAATATTATAACTATATTATATGTATAATAACATATAACTATAAATACTTGTATCTTACTATATGTATAACTATAAAAGTTTTATACATAACTGTATTTAGATCAAGTAGTAAGACAACAGTGTACATCATGATATATCTTATTAGATATATATAAAATTTATTTTCACTACGAAAGACTTGTCATACTTCTTGAGTATTTGATCTCAATACTAAAAAAAATCTTAGATATTTCAAATAACGTCTGAAACTTGGTTTGTAGATTTTAGTTTAGATATATCAAATTGATTATCTCATGTTATTAAATCATTATCATCGTATACAATTAGTTTCACATATTAACATCTTGATCAACTTAAAAAATAGAAAATTTGACATATTTCTATGAAAAAATATAGTAAATATTGAGTAAAATTATTAAATCATTTATTGGGAGACTGCTTGAGGCTATAAATTGCCTTCATATATATATCATATAAGTGTAGTGTTCTCTACTTTCGGGAATAATAAATCCTAATGATGACTATATATGCATTTTTTATATAAATTATTATAAAGGAATGTATTCTTTATATCTAACTATACATATTTTATATATGTGATGATAAATAGAAAATAACAACCTATTAGTGGTCATGTTAATCATATGAAATAATGTGTTCTAAAATCACTATCATGAGGCTATGTAAAATCATTCATTACCAACCTAGTCTTTCGATCGATCTTTCCTTGGATCCTCTTTATTTATATATTTGTCTATAATGTTATTGGAATGTCCAACTCATTCTAAACTAGATCAACTAATATGATAAAAAACTCATTTAAAATAGATTGTAAATGTATCCATTTGGTATATACATCTTTGGATTGAGATCACCAAGTCTTTTAATGCTCATTTCTATTTATCTCTCTTGGTGAGATTTAAACGTCGTGTCCATTGGATCATGATCTTTAGAAGTTCTCATTTTTATGTAAATATTAGAGATCATTTTCTTGATGTGATGACAAGTATCTTTGTCAAAGGACAATAAGTTGGATTTGAGATGTATTAGATAAAGATTTTATTGATTTTTGAAAGAATATTATTGAGATATCAATATCTCATAAATCTTGCACAAAGCAAGGGTCTTTTATACTGGGTACAACCTCAAATGATATTATTGAATAATGCTTTTCTTGTAGTTCTTATTTTTAGGAGTGAAAATGATGTTAAGTATTCATCATTTAAGCATTTTTTAATTTTGAGGATAATGAGATAATTTATCAAACATCTAGCATTAAAATTCTTTTACAAAATATAATTGGTCAGAGAATAAACAAATAACTAATTGTAATATTTTGTAAAATAAACAAAATATTCTTTCACAAAATATTTAGTATTCCTAAATATTTTAAATAGTATGATAATGATGTGTTTTCATTAATATTCTCTCTCTATGTAAGTTCAGGTAGGTCAATTTTTTCTATTGATTTAGGATGATATTCAAACTCAAGATATCACTAATAAAATATAATTTTTAGGGTGTCTTCCATCTAGTTTTGAGTATGCTTTTTTATTGACGAAGCAATTTCAAACATTTATATGTAAAATTTAATCATTTAATTTAGCTTTTCTTATGTGTGTGTGTGTGTGTGTCCAAGTATGTATGTATGTATGTATTGAATTTTCATCCTGTAAAATTTAGTTGCAAATTTTTGTGCCTTGTGTTTTTAGGTTTGACGCAATTTCGAACAAACAAAGATATTTTTTGCAGCCCTGCTTAAGGTGTTTGTTCCTTTTTTTAATGCTTATGATAGAATATCTAGCTGTTTGATGTTCATGCACCATAATGGGTATTTACGCTCTACTTTATGTAAATACTGGTAGAGGGAAGAGAAAAAGAAGGTCATATATGTATGCAAGTATCCATGTATGTGTGTATGTATGTATGTATGTATGTATTGAACTTTCATCATGTAAAATCTAGTTACAAATTTCTTGTGCCTTGTGTTTCCAAGTTCAACACAATTTCGAACAAACAAAGATGATTCTTACAGCCATGGTTAAGGTGTTTGTTCCTTTTTTTGTGCTTATGACATAATATCTAGCTGTTTGATTTCATGCTTCATTATGGATATTTACGTACTACTTTATGTAAATACTTGTAGAGGGAAGAGAAAAAGGTGATATATGTATGTATGTTTCCATGTATGTATGTATTGAACTTTCATCCAGTTAAATCTAGTTGAAATTTTTTTGTGCCATGTGTTTTCAGGTTCAACGCATTTTTGAATAAATAAAGATGCTTTTTATGCTTATGATAAAATATATAGCTGTTTTATGTTCATTTTCCATAATGAATATTTATGCTCTACTTTATGTAAATACTTGTACATATATACCAGGATATATGTATTTGTACATATATACTAGTATATATAAACATATACATATATACTAACATATGTACAAGTATTTACCAATATATGTGTATATGTACATATATATCAGTATATATATATATACATATATACCAATATATATGTATATATAAGCTGTAGTATATATACATATTTATATGTACATATAAATACTCAGTATATGTACATATATACACTACAGAATATGTACATATACACTATAGTGTATATGTATACACTAGTATATATGTACAAGTATTTACCGGTATATATGTACATACTTGTACATATACACTATAGTGTATATACATGTAGATATTTATGTACATATATACTATAGTGTATATATATACACTGGTATATATGTACATATACACTGCAGTGTATATGTACATAATGAGTATTTATGTACATATAAATACTTGTACATATATGCTAGTTTATATGTACATATAAATACTTGAACCTATATACTAGTATATATGTATATGTACATATATACAAGTATATATGTACATATGCACTACAATATATTTACATATTTATATGTACATATAAATACTCAGTATATGCACATATATACACTATAGTATATGTACATTTATACTACAGTGTAAGTGTACATATATACTATAGTGTATATATATACACTTGTATATGTACAATAAAACTATAGTATATATGTACATATATAATGTAGTATTATATATTTAACAAAATAGAACTATTTATTTATTTATTTTGATTTGATTGACTATTTGATTTTCGTACAGATATGGTACCACAATGTTTTCCATATGAAGCTTTTAGAAGAGAAGGAATTTTTTACTAGACATGACACACCACAACTAGGATAGCTTTGTTGTAGCAGAAAGATATGACAAGAGGAGCTGGGGGAGAGAAAGCAACGACACCTTAATAGATAAATTATACGTTTCACTGTATGTATGTATGTATGTATGTATGTATTGAACTTTTATCCTATAAAATCTAGTTGCAAATTTATTGTGTCTTGTTTTTCCAGGTTTGATATAATATCGAACAAACAAAGATGATTTTTGCAGCCCTAGTTAAGGTGTTTGTTCCTTTTTTTATGCTTATGATAGAATATCTAGCTGTTTGATGTTCATGCTTCATTATGGATATTTATGCTCTACTTTAAGTAAATACTTGTAGAGGAAAGAGAAAAAGGAGGTCATATATGTATGTATCCATGTTTGTATGTATCAATGTATGTATGTATGTATATATTGAACTTTCATCCTCTAAAATCTAGTTGCAAATTTTTTGTGCTTTGTGTTTTCAGGTTCAATCCAATGCAATTAAAAAAAAGGAAAGGTTCAATGCAATTTTTAACAATTAAAGATACTTTTTAATGCTTATGATAGAATATATAGCTGTTTGATGTTCATGATCCATAATGGTATAGGTATATATATAGCTTTATGTAAATACTTGTACAATGTACATATATACCAGAATATATATATTTGTACATATATGCAAGTATATATGTACATATACATATATACTGGTATATATGTACAAGTATTTACCATTATATGTGTATATGTACATATATACTAGTATATATATATGTACATGTACATATATACTAATATATATGTACATATACACTGTAGTATATGTACATATTTATCTGTACATATAAATAATCAGTATATGTACATATATAAACTGCAGTATATGTACATATACACTATAGTGTATATGTATACATAGGTATATTGGTACAAGTATTTACCAGTATATATTTACATACTTGTACATATACACTACAATGTATATGTACATATGCACTATAGTGCATATGTATACACTTGTATATATGTACATATACACTGCAGTGTATATGTACATATACTAAGTATATATGTACATATAAATACTTGTACATATATACCAGTATATATGTATAGATACACTACAATATTTGTACATATTATATGTAGATATAAATATTCAGTATATCTACATATATACACTATAGTACATTTACATATACACTAAAGTGTACATCTACATATATAATGTAGTGTATATGTATACACTCGTATATATGTACTTAAAAACTACAGTATATATGTGCATATATACTATAGTATTATATATTTATCAAAATAGAACTTATTTATTTATTTATTTGATTTGATTAACTATTTAATTTTCTTACAGATATGGTACCACAATGTTTTCTATACAAAGCTTATAGAAGAGAAGGTATTTTTCATTAGACATGACACACTACGACTAGTACAACTTTGTCGCAGCATAAAGATAGTGACCGGAGGAGCTGGGGCAGATAAAACAATGTTAATTTAATGGATAGATTATATTTTATGCATCGCATGTATGTATGTATGTATTTAAATTTTATACTGTAAAATCTAGTTCCAAATTTATTATGCCTTGTGTTTCTAGGTTTGATGCAATTTTGAATAAACAAAGATGATTTTTGCAGCCGTGGTTATGTGTTTGTTCCTTTTTTTATGCTTATGACAGAATTTCTAGCTATTTGATGTTCATGCTTGATAATAGGTATTTACACAATACTTTAATATAAATACTTGTACATATATACCAGTATATATGTACATGTACATATATACTGCTATATATGTACAAGAATTTTAAAAGTATATGTGTATATGTACATATATACTAGTATATATGTACATATACACTATAGTATATGTACATATAAATACTATGTATATGTACATATATACACTGTTGTGTATGTACATATACACTATAGTGTATATGTACATATACACTATAGTGTATATGTACATATACACTAAAGTGTATTTGTTACACTGGTATATATGTACATATATTTAGTAGTATATATGTACTTACTTGTACATATACACTACTGTGTATATGTACATACATGTACATATATATGATTATATGTACTGTAGTGTATATGTATACATGTATATATGTACATATACACTATAGTATATCTATATACATATATTGAGTGCAAATGTACATATAAATATTTGTACATATATACCTGTATATATATACATATACATATATACCTATGTATACATATACACTACAGTGTATATGTATACATGTATGAGTGTATATATACACTGTAGTCTATATGTACATATGCTGAATATATATGTACATATAAATACTTGTACATATATAGCAGTATATATGTACATATACATATACTAGTGTATACATATACACTACATTATATATGTACATATATACTATAGTGTATATGTATATTTATACTGCTATATATGTATATGTACATATATATTAGTATATATGTACATATATACTATAGTATTATATGTAACTATTGAAATGCTAGTATATGTGTACATATATATTGCAGTATTATATATTTATCAAAATATAACTTTATTTATTTATTTTGATTTGATTGACAGATTTAGTTTTTATACATATATAATACCGCAATGTTTTTCATATGAAGCATAAAGATACGCCATGACTTAGACAACTTTGTCGAAACATAAAGATAGTGATCGGAGGATCTGATGGAGAGAAAACAATGTCAATCCATGGATGGATTATACTTTATGCACTGTCAGTATATAATGTTGGGCAATTACGCTCCAACAGTTATGATTTTAAGATACAGAAGATGACAAAATAACAACACAACAAATGATATATATATATCCAATCAACAATCTAACCATGATAGAATTTAAAAATGAAAGATAGAAATCAGAAATAATGTAGTTCGCTAGTCACTTAGTACGACTAGCTACATCCACCCGAAAATGTTTATGCATTATAGATTAAACCAAAAATATCTTACCATATGTGTAGTATAGAGACAGTCATGATAAATCACGCAGATAGAGAGAGAGAGAGAGACAAGATGTATAGTTCCAGGTCCAAAAAAAATAGCAACTCAAAAAAAAAATACAAAACATTTTTATTAAAAACATTCTTGGTTTAATTAACCAAAGAGGGTATGATCATCGAACGGTTTAGGCTCTACTACAAAAATTTCAGCGTGCTGATCAAACAGCGGGACCTCTGTTATTGTGCTACTACTACATTCCCGGCCTTTTAATATTTCCTTTCCTACCCTTAAATAAAAATATTAAAATAGAAATATTTGGTTATACAAATAGATTATCAAAACAAGTTATATATATAACATATACATTGATGAATAATATGTAATAAAATTTTGTTATGTTTTTATTTTTTTATGAAAAATATTGTATTAGAATAATTTATTAAATAATTTTATTTTTTGTCAATTATAAATTATCATTTATAGTTTCTGTTTTTATTCAATTTAATATAAAGATATTAAACTATTTAATTAAATTTTTTGAAAAAAAAAATACAATTCTGAAAATAATTTTGGAATGAAAATAGTTAGGGATTTTTCCTTTGCTAATTTGGCTTAGGAATCTTCCCTTGCTAATTTAGCTAGGGAAATTATTGTTTTAGCTAGGAACTCTTTCCCTTATTATTTTTTAGTGATGAGCACTTTAGATTAGGAAAGGTTCCGTTGTTATATCTATTTAGTGATGAAAACTCTCATTTAGCTTGCTAATTTAGCTAGAGAAATTATTATATTAGCTAGGGATATTTTAGTCACTAAAATTTTTTAGCTTGGGACTCTTACCCTCACTAATTTTTAGCAATGAGTACTTTAGATTGGGAAAGCTTCCACTATTAGTCCATCGCTATATCCCACTTAGCGACATAAAATCTCCATTTAGCTAGGGAATTGTCCCTAGCTATTTGGGATTTTTTTTGTAGTGTTCTAATTATTCTTATTCTTTATTTCTTCTTATCATTTTTATACTTCAAATTTATCTTATTCTTCTTATTCTTTTTATTTTTTATTATTCTAATTCATCTTATTATTATTATTATTATTATTATTCTTATTCTTATTATTCTAATTCTTCTTAATCTTATTATTCTTTTTATTGTTATTATTCTTATTCTTCTCTTTATTCTTTTTTATAATCTTATTCTTCATATTTTTCTCATTATTTTAATTCTTCTAATTCTTTTAATTCTGATTATTATTCTAATGTTAAACTACTTTACTGCTGCCCTTTTAATTCCTCAAAAATAGAACTTTTTTGCTATCTATCCCCCCCCCCCCCCCATATTACCCTACCTTAATTCCTTTCTGCAAAACAAACAGCACAATTATCCATACCACTCCCTATCCCCCCCATTTCTCTTTCCATTTTATTTTTATCAATATCTAACAACCACTTGGACTCTAATCCCTTGTGGTGTTGTCTTTTTATGTATGTTGTACCAGCTTACAAATAAGCAATGTATGTCTAATTTCATGTCACACCAATTTACCCCTTATTTCCATACCTTCCCTTTGCAAACCTCATAAATCAAAAATAGATAGATGCTTCTCTGCTACTCTTTCCTACATTGGCTGCAGAATTTCTTCTGCTCCATGGCTTACCTGAAAAAACACATCAAAATCAAACACAAACCTTCCCCCCTATATCCAATGCTATCTCTCCTTTCTCACCCTTTTTATGTATGTGCAATCTATCCTATCTAAATGTACTAATCCTTTTATATTACTCAGGTTATATTTTCAAGAAGCCATTCCTTATTGCCATTCCTTATTGCCATTCCTTATTGCCATTCTTGATTCCCTCTTTTCTAGTTTATCTGCCACTACATTTACCTCCCTATAAACATGTGTTATACTACATTTTAATTCTCTGAACAAGATTTTAATATTGTACATTTCCTCCTCATATTTCCACGTTCCAGTTTTTCTACAACAAGCTATACCAGTAACTTCGAATCTACTTGAATCTGGCTATTATAAATATTATCATTTTTACATAGTTGTAACCATTGATGTAGGGCAAATATTTCTGCATGCAATGCAGAATCTACTCTACCTCTCGAAAAGATTGTTTTAATTATGCTCCTCTCCTCTTTCCACAGTAAGCCTCCTCCTTCCATGATACCCATTTCTCTATTAAAACTGGCATCCGTGCTTAAAACAGTTATACCTTGTGTCAGCTTGTCCATTTGACTATTTTAATGCCTTGAGAGTGTATCTTTTTTAATTTTAAATCTCATTCCTTCACCTTATCTATTTTTGTTTCCCATTATCTAACTTAATCAGAAATATCTTCAATAACCTTTCTATTTCTCTTTTCACTTCTGCTAATATCTCCTCTGCTTTCATTTCATCAAATCTACTTTTATTTCTTGCCTACCATATGCACCAAATTGTTATATGCAGCACATTTTCTCTAATACACCTTTCTTCGTAGTTTTGTTAACCTTTTTTACTCCATCTTAGTAACCTATCCTTTAATCTTTCTTGTTTGTTTATAATTCCTATTTCTTTTCCCAATCTCTTCTAGACTTCCTCTACTACCCTTCTTGTCGACGGTAAGTGATCTATAGATTCTATTGCCAATTCACAGCACTCCCATCTTGAAGCTAATATTATGACTTTTGACTGTAGCCTCTTGTCCATAGGCACGATGTTTTTAAAGGCTGTCTACGAAAAAAATCTTTATTTTATTCAGACAATCCCCCTCCCATACCAATTTATATAGTTCTGATGAATCTTTACTATGTCTCACTAATTCTTTTGCACTTTTCAATGTAAAATTTTCTTGGGGATTGAGGACCCATTTCCATCCATTCTTAGTCTACTTTGAGTTAGCTTCTACCGTATGTCTTTGATTAATCATCTGTCTCCATGTATTCAAAGCCTTTTTTGAGTTTGGAAATTCATTATTTCTTTGATCATATTTACATTTCAAAAAGTCTACCCAAATACCCTTACTACTCATAAATCTCCACCAGTTTTTACATGCCCAGGCTTTGGACGTGTCCAATAGGCTAGTAAATCCCAGACATTTCTCCTCTTTAGGATAGCATAGGTCTTCCCATTTTACCCAATGTGCTTTATATTTCTCATTCCTCTTACCCCATAAAAAGTTTGACATCTTTTTCTCTAGCATTCTTATTAGATTTTTTGGTAGCAGAATATTCATTAATATATGCATTAACTAACTTTGTATCACATGCCCTATCAAAAGTAGTATCTGCTATACTTAATAGCTCTTCTTTCCACCTTGCTATTTTTTTCAAATTTTTCAATCAGGAAACTTAAGTAATATATATTCAACCTGCCTTCAATGACTGGGCAACTTAGGTATTGTAGAGCTCCCATTTTTTGAGTGAATCTAATAATTTTATTTATCTTTTGAGCTATTCTTTCTGGGGGTTTTCTTTTAATTAAAAATTGGCATTTATTTTTATTTAAAACGTGATCCGTGTATTCCTTTAGAACCTAAAATAGCTCCATTAGATGTCTCATTTAATTTTTACTTTCAATTGTGAACATTATCACATCATCTGCATATGCTAAATATCTTACCCTCAGCAAATTACTAGGCTATTTATATGGTAATATTTTTCCTTTTTCGTTTTTATCCTTCTTATTCAAAAACATTACTTCTAAATATATATTAAACAATAATGGTGAGATGGGATCTCCTTGCCTAAGACCTCTTGTAGGTTTGAATTCCTAGCCTACTTGTCCGTTTATTAAGATTTTTACTAACGGACTTGTGTTGCATCTATATATTAAATCTATACAAAATTCTGAGAATCTCATTCTTCTCATTATATAAAATAAAATATTTCATTCTACTTTATCTAATGCTTTTGATAAACATATTTTTACTATCATGTTATAGCCTCTTACTTTTGAGCCTTATCCCTTGTCATTTTTGATGCTGATAGTATGTTTTCCATCATTAACCTATTTTTGATAAAACCTATTTGTTCAAGTGAGATATTATTTGGCACAACCTCACTTAATCTATTTTGCAACAATTTGGCCAATATCTTATATATCGAATTGCATAGACTGATTGGTCTAAAGTCTTCTCATCTTTGCGGAGTCTCTATCTTTGTATTATGATTATGAAAGAGTTGGCTCAATTTTTAGTTATCTCTACTCCTACAAAAATCCAAGAAATTGTTGTTACCAGTTTGTGTTTAATTATGCTCCAACATATTTGGGAAAAAGCCATTGTTCCATCCATCTGGGCCTGCCACACAATATTACTTTATACTAAAAACTACCTCTTTTATCTCTTCCTCGTCAGGATCTCTAGCAAGTCTTCTATTTTTATTTTCTATTATTTTACTTTTAATAGCCTGCATCATCCTATCTTCTCTTTCTCTTATTTACCTGCATAGATGGGGTGTAAAAAAATTTTCTATAATATCTTTATATCCTTATCCTTTTCTATCTATTCTCTTTTTTTATTTTTAATTCCTCTAATCACACTCTTTTGCCATTTAATTTTAGCCATTAAATGAAAGAACCTAGTGTTCTTGTCTCATTTCTTTAACCATTTTACTTTTAACCTTTGTTTCCAAAATACCTCCTCCATTTGCAACTTAAGTTTTAACTCTACTTCTACTTTACTTAGTTCACTCCTGTTATTCTCATCTTCATCTAACTCATATTTCTTTTCCCATTCTTCTACTTTATTTTCTGCCTCCTAGATGTTTTTCTCAATATTTCTAAAAATTTCTTTATTCCACTTTACTAGGACCTGCTTTAGCCTACATAATTTTGTTGTGATAATCAACAATGGGTTTCTCTTGACTGGTATCGACAATGATTCCTCAACCACCTTCAGGAAGCCTGCATATAGACCCCACATGTTCTGAAACATAAAGTTCTTATTCCCCTTTGCTAACTTATTAAAATTTAGGAGAAGTGGACTATGATCTGAGCATGTTCTATTTAGGTGCCTGACTTCTATGCCCCTGAACTTGACCAGCCATTTTGTATTATATAATACACGGTCTAGTCTTGTATATTTACTCCTCTCTTTTTCTGGTTATTACACCATGTAAAATTTGAACCTAAAAAAATTGGTTAAAATTTTGACTCTATTAATTGATGACATATTCACTATGCCTTTTATATTCCAATATAAGCAACTACCCATCAAAATTATTTTTCTTTTGTAATCTTGTTAAACATTTTGAATCATATTTTTTATCTAAATATTTTCTAGTGTTTTTTGTTGCCTTAATGTTTCTCACTTGCTTCAATTCCTTTGAAGGTAGCTTGATATCTCTTAGATTTAAGTTCATTATTTTGACAAGTCATCCTGTGACGTTATCGGAATTTCCTCCTTGTTATTTTCGAACACTAGACAACTCTTCTCTTGTTATCCGTTCCCATTCTTCCAATAGGTCATCTTCTTCCCAGCTATACTTATATGTATCTAATAACTTCTTCCTCTTCCTTCCCAACCCAATTTTCCTATCTTTATTATTTCCTCACAGTGAATATTGTCCTCACTGAGTGAGCAGATTCTGTTCCTCCCCTTCCCAGCTTTCCAACTCCTTCTCTAAATCACTTGCAACTCCCATTATGCATGCATTTTTTATGCTCATGCCATCTATATCTTTTTGCCACGGTGAGGCTTCAATGTCCTATCCCCATTGAGTGGGCAGTAGCTAATCCTCCCCTTCCCTACGTTTAACATCTTTACTTTTTGCACTTGAGATTCCGATTCTGCCTAAATTTATTATGCTCCCACCCTTTGTATCTTGACCTCCTTTGGATGGGGCGTCTTTCTCTTTATCTCTCGAAAGGTTAGCTATCTCTCGACCCCCCCCCCCCCCCCCCGACTACTTCACTATCACCATCCTTATTTGATACTACTTCTTATTTACCTCCCCTAGTTTTCCTCCCTCTCTTATGACTACTTATTATGCCATCCCCTCAATTATGCCCTCCTTTTTCTTCTCCCATCTACTATCTTTGTTAAGCATTTATCACTCACAAGTCCCATTATTTTACATTGGCTAAAGTAACATGAGAAATTTTCCGTGTTGACTATTTTCCAGTAACCTTCCTTCTCGCTTGTCCCTATCCGCAACCATTTGGAGATAGGTTTTTGGATATTACATTCTATACATACCCTCGCCATACTTGGTCTAGACATATAAGCCATAGCCTCATTAATAAGCATAGGTGTGCCAATGCATTTTGATAGGAAGAAGATATATTTTTACAGAATAAAAACCATACTAAGGCCATAGGGAACCATACTGAGGCAATAGAGGACTCCACCTTCTGAGAGAAATTAAAAAACCATTTGAATACATGCATGGGAAAGACAAAGATGCTCCATTGTCCTCGCACCCATATACTATGAAAATCTTACTTCACCAAAAACTATAAAACAAGATTCTTAGAATCATAAAAAGCCAATTTAACAATAGCATTCAGTTTTAAAATTGCAATAAAAATTTTAATATATTCGAAATATGGTTTTCCATGTGAAAATTTTTCGATAAGTATATATTTGAATGCTTCTGCAATTTTTGGGATTTCTATTTCTTCGAAGAAGATGGCATGCTCTTTGTTGTGTACCCAACATCAAAAATAATGCAACGGGATCCTCGCCAATATTAGAAAAGGGTTTCTTATTCACTAAGAAGACCTTTTTATCCATTTTAGCTTGAGCTAGAGCTTCATGTGCACACCAATAGAGATTTTCTCTTTCTAAAATTAGGATTTTCTCTTTATAGAACTTGAGAGCAAAGATGAGAGTCTTATTATTGTACAAATTCTTTTTATTAATCTTATACTTCTTATTCTTTTTATTTTTCTTATTAATCTTATTAATCTTATTTTTCTTTTTTTTTATTATTTGTATTCTTATAATTATTATAATTATTCTTATTCTACATATTCTTCTTATTCTACGTATTCTTTCATAATTATTATTCTTTTTATTCTTATTATTCTTATTATTTTTCTTATTCTTATTTTTCTTCTTTTTCGTGTTATTCTTGCCATTCTTCTTATTCTACTTAATCTTATTATTTTTATATTCTTATTCTATTTATTGTTATTATTGTTCTTAATGTTCTTATTATTCTTATTCTTCTTATTTTCTTATACATCTTATTCTTCTTATTATTCTTATTCTTCTTATTCTTTTATTCTTCTTATTATTCTTATCTCCTTAATCTTTTTATTCTTGTTTTCTTCTAATTCTTCCAATTCTTCTAATTCTTCTAATTCTTCTAATTCTACTTATTCTTCTTATTCTTCTTATTATTCTTATTATTCTTAATTTTTTATTATTGTTTTCTTCTAATTCTTCTAATTCTTCTTATTCTTTTTATTCTTGTTATTCTTCTTATTCTTCTTATTCTATTTATTCTTTATATTCTTCTTATTCTTGTTATTCTTTATATTCTTCTTATTCTTCTTATTCTTCTTATAATTATTAATCTTCTTATTTTCAATAATTTTCTTATTCTTCTTATTATTCATATTCATATTAATCTTCTTAATCCTTTTATTCTTATTATTCTTCTTATTCTACTTATTCTTCTTATTTTATTATTCTACTTATTCATCTTATTCTATATATTTCTTCTTATTCTTCTTATAATAATATAATAATTATTATATTAGTTCTTCTTCTTATTTTTATATTCTTTTTATTCTTATGATTTTCTAATATTTCTTATTCTTCTATTTTTTTTATTCGTATTCTTCTTATTCTTCTATTTATTATAATTCTTCTTATTCTTAGTATTGTTCTTATTCGTATTATTTATTTTATTATTTAATTGGTCATTTTATTCTACTTCTTTATTTTATTCTTATTCTTATTTTAATTTTATTCTTCTTTTTTTATATTACTTCTTAATTATATTTTTTTTTTTTTTATATAATTCTTATTTTTCCATCTTATTTTTCTTATTTTTTCTTTTTCTATGTATTCTTCTTATTCTTCTTAATCTTCTTATTCTTTTTATCTTCTTTTCTTCTTATTCTTCATAATATCATTATTCTTCGTATTGTCATATTATTCTTATTCATTCTTATCCTTCTTATATTATTGTAGTGTTTTATTATTCATATTTACTTATTCTTCTTATTATTCTTATTTATTTATTCTATTCTTATTATTATTCTTCTCTTCTTTTTCTTTTTCTTTCTTTTTCTTCTTTTTCTTTTTCTTCTTTTTCTTCCTTTTACTTCTTTTTCTTCTTTTTCTTCTCTTTCTTCTTATTCTACTTATTCTTATTATTCTATTTATTCTTATTAATCTTAGTATTCTTTTCATTCTTCTTATTAGACTTATTTTTATTATTCTTCTTATTCTTCTTATTCTTCTTATTCTTCTAATTCTTCTTATTCTTCTAATTCTTCTTATTCTTCTAATTCTTCTTATTCTTCTAATTCTTCTTTTTCTTCTAATTATTCTAATTCTTCTAATTCTTCTAATTCATCTTATTGTTCTTATTGTTCTTATTGTTCTTATTATTATTATTTTTATTATTTTTATTCTTCTTATTAATCTTATTTTTCATATTATATATATTCTTTTTATTATTATCTTTCATAAAATTCTATTATTCTTAATAATCTTCTTTTACTTATTATTCATCTTATTCTTCTGATATTTCTAATTCTGCTTATTCTTCTTATTTTCATATTTCTTCTTATTTTTTAAAACTTTTTATTGTTTTTATTTTTCTTATTATTCTCATTCTTCTTATTATTTTAATTCTTATTATTCTTCTTATTCTTCAAATTCTTCTTATTCTTCATATTCTTCTTATTTTCATATTCTTCTTCTATTCATCTTATTTTTATTATTCTTTTATTCTATTTATTCTACTTATTTATTATCTTTTTATATCTCTTATTCTTATTAATTACTTATTCTTCTTATTCTTTTTTTTCTTCTTATTAATATTATTCATCTTATTTTTCTTATTCTATTTTTTTTATTCTTCTTATTCTTTCTATTCTTATTATTTCTTCTTATTCTCTTTATTCTTTTTATTTTTCTTATACTTATTATTCTTTTTTTCTTCTTTTCTTCTTATACTTCTTATTTTTTGAAATTTTCTTATTCGTCATATTCTATATAGTTTTATTATTCTTTTTATTCTTCTTATTTTTTCTTATATTTTTAATATTTTTAAATTTTTATTTTATTCTTTTCTCAACGTTTTCCTTTTTTTTCTTTCTTTCTTCTTATTCTTCTTATTTTTCATATTTTTTTTATTCTTTTTATTCTTTTATTCTTCATATTTTTTATTAATTTCTTCTTCTTCTTATTCTTTTTATTCTTTTATTATTCTCATTCTTTTAAAATTCTTATCTACTTATTCTTCATATTCTTCTTATTTTTATTATCCTTCATTTCTTTATATTCTTCTTATTGTTATTATTTTTTCATATTATTTTTATTCTTATTATTCTTCTAATTCTATGTATTCTACTTATTTTTCTTATTATTCTTATTCTTATTATTCTTATTATTCTACTTATTTTTATTATTGTTCTTTTCATCTTATTTTACTTACTCTTATTATTCTTCTAATTCTTCTTTTTCTTCTTTTTCTTATTATTCTTTTTTTTTTATTTTATTCTTCATATTCTTTATTCATCATAAAATTATTCTTTTTCTTATTCTTCTTATTCTTATTTTTCTATGTATTCTTAGTATTCTTCTTATTCTATTAATATTTCTATTCTTATTATTCTTTTTATTCTTTAATTATTCTTAATCTTCTTATTCTACTTATTCTTCTTATTCTACTTATATTACTTATTCTTCTAATTTTTTTTATTATTTTTATTCTTCTAATCTTATTATTCTTATTATTCTTATTATTATTCTTATTATTCTTATTCTTCTTATTAATCTTATTTTTCTTATTCTTCATATTCTTTTTATTCTTTTTATTCTTTTTATTCTTTTTTTTCTTAAAATTCTAATTATTCTTCTTATTCTTAAATTCATCTTATTCTTATGATATTTGTGATTCTTCTAATACTTCTTATTTTTGATTTTTATTATTGTTTTTTTATTCTTCTTATTATTTTTATTCTTCTTATTTTTCTTATTCTTCTTATTCTTCTTATTCTTCTTATTCTTCTTATTCTTCTTATTCTTCTTATTCTTCTTATTCTTCTTATTATTCTTAATCTTATTAATCAACATATTCTTTTTTATTCTTTTTAATCTTTTTTTTATCTTATTAATCTTTTTCTTCTTATTCTTCTTATTCTTATTATTATTTTTATTATTTTTATTATTCTTATTAATCATATTATTCGTATTTTTCTTTTTCTTTTTATTCTATTATTATTATTATTATTATTCTTATTTATTTTTCTTATTCTTCGATTTCATCTTATTCTTATAATTATGAGATTATTCTTATTCTTCTTATTTTTTTTATTTTTTTTATTTTTTTTATTTTTTTTATTTTTTTTATTTTTTTATTCTTGTTATTATTCTTATTCTTTTAAATCTTTTTATTCATCTTAATCTTCATTTTCTGCTTATTGTGCTTATTCTTATAATTCTTCTTATTCTTTTTATACTTCTAATTCTTCTTTTTATTTTTATTATTTTTATTCTTCTATTTAATCTTATTCTTCTAATTTTTAGACTATTCTTATTCTTTTTTATTTTTATTATTTTTCTTATTCTTATTAATATTTTAAATCTTTATATTCTTTTAATCTTCATTGTCTACTTATTGTGCTTATTTTTTTATTCTTCTTATTCTTTTAATTCTTCTTATTCTTTTTATTTTTCTAATTCTTCTTATTCTTCTTATTATTCTTAATCTTATTAATCAACATATTCTTCTTATTCTTTTTAAACATTTTTTTATCTTATTAATCTTTTTCTGCTTATTATTCATATTCTTCTTATTCTTATTATTATTTTTGTTCATTTTATTCTTTTTATAGTTCTTTTTCTTTTTATTCTACTTATTCATCTTATTCTTCTTATTATTCTTATTATTCTTATCCTTTTTATTCTTCTTATTCACTTTTTATTTTTATTCATGTATTCTTCTTATTATTCTTATTATTCTTATCCTTTTTATTCTTCTTATTAACTTTTATTTTATTCATGTTATTCTTCTTATTATTCTGATATATTTATTCTTCTTATTATTCTTATATTTTTTATTCTTCTTATTCTTCTTATTGTTCTGATTTTTTGTATACTTCTTATTCGTTTTATTCTTTTTTTATTCGTTTTCTTTATTTCTTCTATTCTTTAAATTCTTCTTATTCTTTGAATTCTTTTTATATTTCTTATTATTTTATTATTTAAATTCATCACGTTCTTCTTATTATTTATTTTATTCTTATTCTTCTTTTATTATTATTATTCTTATTCTTTTATTACTTCTAATTTTCGTATTTTTCTTATAATTCTTATTTTTCTACTTCTTATTTACTTATTTTCTTTTTTTTTTATTTTCTTTTTCGTCTTTTTCTTCTTATTCTTTTAATATTCTTCTTTTCTTTTTCTTTCTTCTTTTCTTCTTCTTCTTTATCTTTCTTTTTCTTGCTTTCCTTTCTTTTCCTTCTTATTCTTCCTATTCTTCATATTCTTCATATTATTATTCTTCTACGTATCCTTCTTATACTTCTTATTCTTCATATTCTTCATATTATTCTTATACTTATTATCCTTCATATTCTTCTTATTCTTTTATTATTTTTATTTACTTATTCATCTTATTCTTTTTATTCTCTTTATTCTTCTTATTTTTATTATTCTTCTTATTTTTATTATTCTTCTTATTTTTATTATTCTTCTTATTCTTTTTATTCTTGTTTTTCTTCTTATTCTTCTGGTCCATTATATTCTTCTTTTTCTTATTATTTTTATTATTCACCTTATTCTTCATTTTCTTTTCATTATTCATATTCTTCTAATTCTTTTTCTTCTTCTTATTTTTATTATTCTTTTTATTCATATTATTCTTTTTATTCTATTTATTCTTCTTAATCTTCGTATTCTTTTCAGTCTTCTTATTCGACTTATTTTTATTATATTTCTTATTCTTTTTATTCTTCTTATTCTTCTAATTCTTATTATTCTTTTTATTCTTCTTATTCTTATTTTTGCTTTTATTCTTCTTATTAATCTTATTTTTCTTATTCTTCATATTTTTTTATTCTTTTTATTCTCTTTTTTTATTAGAATTCTACTTATTCTTATTATTCTTCATATTCTTCTTATTCATCTTAATGTTCTGATATTTCTGATTCTTATTAATCTTCTTATTTTTGATTTTTCTTTTTATTTTTTTTAATCTTCTTATTCATTTTATTCTTTTACTTTTTCTTATTTTTCATATTCTTCTTTTTCATCTTATTCATCTTATTCTTCCTATTTTTATTATGCAACTAATTAATCTTATTCTTCTTATTCTTTTTATTTTTCTTATTCTTCTTATTTTTCTTTTTCATCATATTATTATTATTATTTTTATTCTTCTTTTTCTTATTATTCTTTTTATTGTATTTTTATTCTTATTATTTTTTTTATTCTTATTATTATTCTTATTAATCTTATTTTTCTTATTCTTCATATTCTTTTTATTCTTTTTATTCTTTTTTATTCTTAAAATTCTAATTATTCTTCTTATTCTAAAATTAATCTTATTCTTATGATATTTATGATTATTCTAATACTTCTTATTTTTGATTTTTCTTATTATTTTTTTTATTCTTCTTATTATTTTTATTCTTATTATTTTTATTATTCTTCTTATTGTTCTTATTCTTCTTATTGTTCTTATTGTTCTTATTCTTCTTATTCTTCTTATATTTCTTATTCTTATTATTCTTTTTATATTTTTATTCTTTTTATTCTTTTTATTTTTTTATTCTTCTTAATCTTCATATAATTCTAATTCTTTTTATCATAGTGATTAATTTTATTCTTCTTATTCTTTTATTCTTCTCATTCACGTATTACTTCTTATTCTTCCTATTCTTTTTATTCTTCTTATTATCCTTTATTCTACTTCTTCATCTTATTTTTATTATTCTTTTTTATTCTTCTTATTCTTTTTATTCTTCTTATTCTTATTATTCTTATTTATTCTTCTTATTATTCTATTTCATCTTATTCTTCTAAATTCTTGATTCTTCTTATTATTCTTATTTTTTTTATTTTTCTTATTCTTCTTAATCTTTTATATATATATTTTTGTTAATCTTCATTTTATGCTTATTCTGCTTTTTCTTCTAAATTCTTCATTTTATTCTAAATATTCTTATTCTTTTTATTTTTCTAATTCTTCTCATTCTTTTTATTTTTCTTATTCTTCATATTCTTTTTATTCAACTTATTCTTCTTATATTTTTTATTCTTTTTAATAATATTATTAATCTTATTCTTCTTATTTTTTTTATTGTTCTTATTCTTCGCATTCTTATTATTCTCCTTATTCTTCTTTCTTCTTATTCAACCTATTCTTCTTATTCTTCTTTTCTTATTAGTCTACTTATTTTTTTAAAATTTCTTTTTATTCTTATTATTCTTATTCTTTTTATATTTTTATTATTTTTATTCTTCTTATTTTTTTATTCTTCTTTGTCTTCTTATTCTTCTTAATCTTCTTATTCTTCTTATTCTTCTTATTCTTCTTATTCATCTTATTTATCTTATTCTTTTTTATTTTTTTTATCTTTTTTTATTATTCTTATTCTTCCCAATCTTTTTTTTTTATTTTTTTATTCTACTTATTTTTCTTTTCTTGTTATTCTTCTTATTCTTGTTATTAGTCTTATATTTGATATTATTCTTATTCTTTTTATTCTTTTGATTCTTATTATTCTTTTTATTCATCTTATTCTTCTTATTCTTCTTATCCAACTTATTCATCTTGTTCTTCTTATAAAATTATTCTACTTATTCTTCTTATTCTTCTTATTCTTCTTATTCTTCATATTTGTCTTATTGTTCTTATTCTTCTTATTTTTTTTATCCTTCTTATTTTTCCTATTCTTCTTATTCGTATTATTCTTCCAATATTTCTTATTCTTCTTATTTTTTTTCTTTGTTTGTATTCATCTTATTCTTTTAATTTTATAATTCTTCTTATTCTTCATATTCTTTTTATTCTATTTATTCTTTTTATTCTTTTTATTATTTTAATTCTTCATATTCTTCAAATTTTTTTATTCTTTATTTTCTTCTTATTCTTATTTTTTTTATAATTCTTCTTATTCTTCTATTATTTCTAATTTTTTTATAATTTTTATAATTCTTATTTTTCTCCTTATTTTTCATATTATTTTTTTATTTTTATTCTTCTCATTCTTCTTTATCTTCTTATTGTTTTTATTATTTTTATTCTTCTTATTCTTCTTATTATTCTTATTCTTCATATTCTTTTAATTCTTCGTATTCTTTTTATCATAGTTATTCTTATTATCCTTCGTATCCTTCTTATACTTCTTATTAATTTATTATTCTTATCTACTTATTCATCTTATTCTTCTTATTCTTATTATTATTATTCTTATTCTTATTCTTTTTATTCTTTTTATTTTTTTTATTCTTTTTATTCTTTTTATTCTTCGTATTCTTCTAATTCATCTTATTCTTCTTATTCTTATTATTTTTCTTTTTCTTCTTATTTTTGTATTCTTCTTATTCTTCTTATTCTTTTTATTCTTTTTATTCTTTTTAGTCTTCTTATTCTTCTTATTCTTCTTAGTCATCTTATTCATCTTATTTTTTCTAATTCTTCGTATTCTTCTTATTTTCATTATTTTTCATATTCTTATTATTATATTTATTCTTCTAATTCTTCTAATTCTTTTATTTCTTCTTTTATTTCTTAGTCTTCTTATTTTTATTATTCTATTTATTCTTTTCATTCTTCATATTTTTCTTATTTTTCTTATTCTTCTTATTCTTCTTATTCTTCTAATTCTTCTTATTCGTCTTATACTTCTTATACTTCTTATTATTCTTATTCTTCATTTATATTTTATTATTTTTTTTATTCTTCTTATTCTCTTATTCTTCTTATTCTTCTTTTTCTTCTTATTCTACTTATTATTATTTATTCTTCTTATTCGTTTATTTCATCTTATTCTTCTAATTTTTTGATTCTTCTAATTCGTTTTATTTTTTCTTATTTTTCTTATTCCTTTTATTCTTTTAAATTTTATTATTTTTATTAATCTTCATTTTATGTTTATTCTGCTTATTCTTCTCCTTTTTATTTTTCTTCTAATTATACTTATTCTTTTTATTCTTTTAAGTCTTCTTATTCTTTTTATTCTTATTATTTTTAGTATTCTTATTATTAACCTTAATCTTCTTAATATTTTTATTCTTTTATTAATCTCATTAAGCTTATTCTTCGTATTTTTTTTATATTTCTTATTCTTCTTATTTTTCTTATTCTTTTTATTATTCTTATTATTCTTATTCTTCCTATTCTTTTTAATCCTTTTCTTCTTTTTATTCTTATTATTCTAATTATTTTTTAAAAATTTTTTTCATCTTAATATTCTCATTCTTCTTATTTTTTTTTATTATTTTTATTCATCTTATTTTTTTATTATTCCTATTCTTATAATTCTTAATATTCTGCTTATATTTATTATTCTTCTTATATTTTTATTTCTTCTTATTCTTATTATTCTTCTTATTCTTCTTATTCCTATTATTCTTCTTATTCTTCATATTTATCTTATTCATTTTATTATTCTTTTTCTTCTTTTTCTTCGTTTTCTTCTTTTTCTTCTTTTTCTTCGTTTTCTTCTTTTTCTTCGTTTTCTTCTTTTTCTTCTTTTTCTTCTTTTTCTTCTTATTATTCTTATTATTCTTATTCTTCTAATTCTTCACATTCTTCTTTTTCTTCTTATAATTTTATTCTAGTTATTCTTCTTATTCTTGATATAAATCTTATTCTTTGATATTCTTTTTATTCTTTTTATTCTTCTTATTCTTTTTATTCTTTTTATTATTCTTATTATTCTTATTATTCTTATTCTTCTTATTCTTTTTTTTTCATTTTATTCATATTGTTCTTACTAATTTATTCTTTTTATTATTCTTATTCTTCATATTCTTCTAATTGTATTTATTCTTCTTATTCTTCTAATTCTTCATATTCTTCTTAAAATTCTTATTCTTCTTATTCTTCTTATTGTTCTTATTCTTCTTATACTTTATATTATTTTTATTCTTCGTATTCTTCTTATTATATTTATTCTTCTTATCCTTCTTATCTTTTTTATTGTTTTATTATTCTTATCTACTTATTCATCTTATTCATCTTATTCTTCTTATTTTAATTATTTTTCTTATTCTTCTTATTCTTTGTATTCTTCTTATTTTTCTTATTCTTCTTGTTTTTTTAATCTTCTTATTCTTCTTATTCTTCTTAATTTTCTTATTCTTCTTATTTTTCTTAATCTTTTAATTTTTCTTATTTTTCTAATTTTTCTTATTATTTTTATTCTTCTAATTCTTTTTATTCTTCTTTTTTTTTCTTATTTTTATTATTCTTCTTATTTTTAATATTCTATTTATTCTTATTATTCTTCTTATTTTTCATATTCTTTTTTTAGTAATATTCTTCATATTCTTTTTATTCTTCTTAGTTTTCTTATTCTTCTCATTATTATTATTCAACTTATTCTTCTTATTCTTATTATTCTTCTTATTCTTTTTAATTTTTTATTCTTCTTATTAATCTTATTTTTCTTATTCTTTTTATTTATATTTATTTTTTTATTCTTAAAATTCAACTTATTGTTATTATTCTTATTATTCTTCTTATTCATCTTATTCTTTTTAATATTTCTGATTCTTCTTATTCTATCTAATTTTCATTTTTTTTCTTATATTTTTAATCTTCTTATTTTTCTTATTCTTCTTATCTTTTTATTCTTCTTATTTTTCTTATTCTTCTTAATCTTATTATTCTATTTATTCTTCTTATTCTTTTTATTATTATTATTCTTCATATTCTTCCTTTTCTAATTATCTACTTATTCTTCTTATTCATTTTCTTTTACTTATTAATCTTATTCTTCTTATTCTTCTTTTTCTTTTTATTCTTTTTATTCTTTTTATTTTTTTTATTCTTCTTATTCTTCTTATTTATATAATTTTTCTTAATCAACATTTTATTCTTATTTTTTTTCTTCTTATTCTTCTTATTTTTTAATCCTTCTTATTTTTTTATTCTTTTTATTCTTCTTATTCTTCTTATTCTTATTTTTCTTTATTTTATTCTTTTTCTTCTTTTATACTTATTCGTTTAATTCTTCTTACATTTCATATTTTTTATTCTCCGTATTCTTCTTATAATATTTTATTTTGTTTATTATTTATATATTTTTTTCTTCTCTTTCTTCTTATTCTTATTATTTCTTTTATCCTTCATATTCTTCTAATTATTCTTATTTTTCTTTTTCTTCTTATTTTTATTATTCTACTTATTCTTTTTAATCTTATTATTCTTCATATTCTTTTTATTCTTTTTATTCTTCTTATTTATCTTATTCATCTTAATCTTCTTATTCTTCTTATTCTTCTTATTCATCATATTTTTCTTACTCTTCTTATTCATCTTATTCTTCTTATTCTACTTATTCTACTTGTTCTTCTTATTCTTTTTATTCATCTTATTTTTCTTATTCTTCTTAATTTTTTTATTCTTGTGATTCTTATTATTCTACGTATTCTTATTATTCTTATTTTTTCTTCTTATTCATCCATTTCAACTTATTCTTCTTATTTTTTTTGATTCTTTATATTCCTCTTTATTTTCTTATTTTTCTTATTCATATTATTATTTTAAATCTTATTATTATTATTCTTATTTTTCTTATTCTTAATTTTCTTCTTATTCTACTTATTCTTCTAAATCTTTTTATTCTTCTTATTCTTCTAATTTTTCTTATTTTTCTAATTCTTCTTATTCTTTTTATTGTTATTATTCTTATTATTATTATTATTATTATTATTATTATTATACTTATTATTCTTATTATTTTCATTCTTCTTATTAATCATATTCGTCTTATTCTATGTATTCTTTTTATTCTTCTTTTTCTTCGTATTCTTTTTATTCTTCTTATTATTCTTATTCTTTTTACTCTTCTTATTCTACTTATTCTTCGTATTCATCTAAATTTTCTTATTCTTCTTATTTTTTTATTCTTGTGATTCTTTATATTCTACTTATTATTATTTTTCTTATTTATTCTTTTTATTCTTCCATTTATCTTATTCTTCTTATTTTTTTGATTCTTTATATTATTCTTTTATTTCTTATTCTTCTTCTTCTTATCCTTTTAACTCTTATTATTATTTTTAATTTTCTTATTCTTCATTTTCTTCTTATCCTTTTTATTCTTCTTATTCTTCTAATTCTTCTAATTTTTCTAATTATTCTCATTCTTCTAATTTTTCTTATTCTTTTTATTATTATTATTCTACTTATTCTACTTATTCTTAGTATTCTACTTATTCTTGTTATTTTTGTTATACTTATTAATCATATTCTTCTTATTCTTCGATTTCTTTTTATTCTTCTTATTCTTATTATTCTTATTATTTTTTTGATTCTTCTTATTTTTTTATTCTTCTATTCTTCTTATCTTTTATTCTTTGTATTCTTTTTATTCTTTTTATTCTTCTTTTTATTATTCTTCTTCTTATTCTTCTTATTCTTTTAATTATTGTTATTCTTTTTTTTTTCTTATTCTTTTTATTTTTATTATTCTACTTATTATTTTTATTCTTTTTATTCTTCTTATTAATCTTATTTTTCTTATTCTTCTTGCTCTTCTTATTCTTTTTATTCTATTTATTTTTTATTATATTTTTAATTCTTCCTTTTCTTTTTATTCTTCTGATTTTTTTATTCTTCTTATTCTTCTTTTTTTTCTTCTTCTTATTCTTCTTATTCTTATTATTATTCTTATTCTTCATATTCTTCATATTCTTTATTTTCTTCATATTCTTCATATTCTTCATATTCTTCTTATTCTTCAATATTTCTTTTTCTTCTTATTCTTTTTTTTTTCTTCGTATTCTTCTTATTCTTCTAATTCTTATAATTATTCTTATTCTACTTACTCTTCTTATTCTTCTTATTTTTCCTTTTCTTCTTATTCTTTTTATTTTTCTTATTTTTCTTCTTCTTCTTATTCTACTTATTCTTCTTATTCTTTTTATTTTTCTTATTCTTTTGATTCTTCTTATTTATCTTATTATTTTTATTTTTCTTATTCATCTTATTCTTCTTAATATTTTTATTTTTCTTATTTTTCTTATTCTTCTTAATCTTCTTTTTATTTTTTTTCTTATTATTCTTTTTATTTTTCTCTATTTATTATTCTTTTAATTCGTCATATTTTTCTTATTCTTCTTATTTTTTATTTTCTTCTTATACTTCTTTTATTCTTATTATTCTTATACTTCTTATTTTTCATATTCTTCTTATATTTATTAATTTTCTTCTTCTTATTTTTCTTATTTTTCTTATTCTTCTTATTCTTTATATTTTTATTATGCTACTTATTCTTCTTATTTTCTTATTTTTTTTATTTTTTTTATTTTTCTTATTCTTTTTATTTTTTTTTATTCTTCTTATTCTTTTTATTCTTCCCATCTTTATTATGCTACTTATTGTTCTTATTCTTTTTATTCTTTTTATTCTTTTTATTCTTCTTGTTAATCTTCTTCTTCATATTTCTCATATTTCTCTTTTTCTTCTTATTCTTCCCACTACAAGAAAATGCTGATTTGGTTATGGAAATTTAGCTTTGGATAATATACCTAGCTAATTAGCCAAGGATTAATTATGGAATAACAAGGGATTTTTGATTTTATATTAAATTAAAAATTTGTGATGGATTAGCGATTAATTAGCAATGAAATTGGTTGATTTAAAATATTCCTTAGCTAATATTTTTGTAGATTCCTACGCTAAGAAAAGTTTTGAATTTAGTGACGGAATTAGCTAAGGATTTAGTGATGAACTTAGCAACAAAATATTTTTAGCTAATTAGATTGAGACAAAATTCGTCTCTAAATAAATATCTGATTTTTTTTACTATTTTATATTTTTTTGCATGCGATTATAACTTAAATTTTATTTTCACAAAATATATCAATTTAGCTATGAATTTTTTCCTAGCTATTTGGTCTATGGATATTTTTCATCACTAATCTTTAATGATTTAATTTTTTTTAAATATTATTTATTTTAATATTTTATTTAATTTTGTATATTAGAGGTATATATGCCATGGTCTATAAATGAGCGATCCTTGAAAGCTTTTTTCTTCGTATAATTATAAAAATAGGTTATTATAAATAAATAATTTCAAAAATATATAAATACAAAAAAAAGTTAATATTAATAAAGACTACAATAACTATTAATAAAAACTATAATAATATTAAATAATTAATTATATAATTATTAAAAAGTTTAAAGATATTTTTAAAATTAAATGAACCTAGATTAAAATTTCTACTAATTAAATTATTAAATAATTCATTATATGATAAAATATAATATATTTACAAAAATATCATAATTATTGAAATAACTACTAGTTGTTAATATTATTTTAAGTATAAAAAATAGTTTTATGCCCAAATACAATTTTTTAAAAAATAATTTCTAAAAAATTTGAAATTTTTGAATTATAAAAAAAATGTATAATTTTTCATAATATTTAAATGAAAATAAATTGATATTTATAGATAAATATAGAGATATTTGCCCCTATTGAAATTTATAAGAACTAAATAATTGAGTTAAATTTATACTATTAGCTTTTAATATTCCATCATTATTAAATTGAATAAATATAATTTTTTCTTAATTATCATCTCACTTTAAGTAATTTTTACAATTTTATAAATTATAAATTATATCAAATAATATGAAATTTAATGCTTTTAAAATAATTTCATATTATCTTCATAATAATTAATATGAATTCTTAAAATTTTATAAACTTAAAATATATATATTTATATATTTTTTAACATAAAAAGTATTAATAAATATTTAGGAAAGTGGCTTGAAGACCAATAATATTTTCATATCCATCTTGCTATATTAATTTTCCAAATTTTTAGCTATTTGTTCTGTTTTTCTATTCAGAAGGCCAAACATCTATTTTTTGAAATTGTTTATATATTTATTATTTAATTAATTTGTTAATTAAAAATTGAATGGTGTTTGTTTTTCATGTGTGTCTTGCTACACACACATTAACTTGTTAAAAATAATTTATTAAGTAAAAAAAAGATGAGTCTTTATGTTTTCTATATATTTATTATATATTAAATATTTTGATAATTTAAAATTAAAACATTAATGGAATTTTAAAACCTAATAAAACTTAATAAACTTAATAGTTAGAGATAACTTTAAGTCTCTAACTTATTAAACCTAATAAAACTTAATAAATTTAATAAACTTAAGCGATTTCATTTAGCATGGGCAAACATAAGTCACGAATGTCCATAGAAACATATGGCTAGGTTTTGGGAAACATGGATGCTACACATCATCGATGCATTGTCATATTCATGACATACCCATGAAAAAAAATATGATCTTTAAGGACTAAAAGCAATTTGCATCATTCTAGTTTTACTGAACTCCAAAGATGATAGAGATAAATCAGTGCTATCACAATAGCCTTCGCTCGTATGAACCTTGCTATGAGTGTGGATGCAAATCAAATTGTTCCTGATGAAAGTTCATCTCAAACACATTATTTGATTAGCTCTTCATCTTTCTTTATTTATTTAATTTGGTAATTTTGAATGTAGCATTTATATATCATTATTGGATGTTAGGGCTTTTAAGTTTAAATTCAATTGAACTAATATTGCATCATTATTTGCAATGATACAAATGTTGTTTATAATCGGCTTGGGTTTGGGAGATGAGAAGGATATCACTATTAGAGGCTTAGAAATAGTGAAGAAGTGTGAAAGAGTGTATATTGAAGATTATACTTCTCTCCTATCCTTTAGTCTATCGTTCGATTATAGTAATGGTGTAGGGTAAATTCACCATCCTTCGTCATTCTCAACCATCATCATCCACCATTATTGTCCATCATCTTCATCTGCCATCATCTTCATCTGCCATCATCGTGAAGGAGCGTAAGCTCTAGGGTTAGTTTATATTTCTCATCTTCCAACTATAGGTTGTGTTGGTTTATCTTTGTCATTTATGGTCATCTAGGAATTTTTTTTATGAACAAAGATAATTTTCACCAATTAAATATATCAAATCAACTTTAAATTAGATGAAAGCGGGAACAAATATATAAAAGAAACTAGAAGTCTAATAAAAAATCATAAAAAAATTACCACTTCTAAATAGGAAATATCACTTGGCGATGACACCAGGCAAATACTCAGGAACTAGTAATATTAGTGACTGCTTTCATGCCTTCGAAAATAACATGCTTAGCCAACCCCCCAAGCAAAACAAGGCAAACTAGTATCTGGATCTCCCTCGAGGTGACCATCAACTGCTTGTTGTATCTGGCAAGTTTCGATGCCTCCTAAGGTAGCTTCTCGAAAATATTATTGATAAAACTGTTAATGATTCCCATGGCGTTGCTGAAAATGCCGATGTCTGGATGCACATGCTTCAACACTTTGAAGATGTAAATCTTGTAAGTCTCGATGATTTTTTTTCATACACTTCTTCTTATCGATCGATGATGCAGATGAGTACTTTAGAAGCTTCTTTTCTACATGTAGTGGAGCCTTCTCTACCATAGACAGAGGCTTCTTAGCGGGCTTCTTCTCTGCATGTTGTCTGGAAATTATTTTTTTATTATTGATTCTTTATTTTTTTTAATACCTTATTCCAACATTATCACTCTTTCTAGTTGATATTTATTTTCGATTCTCATTTAGATTTTAGTGTTCGGTCTCATTTCAATGTTCAGTTTTATATGTAACTGGCATGGCAGTTACACTATCATCAATAATATCATGTTTTTTTAGAGTGTCCCTCTTATTTTTAGGTTCATTTCTTCTCCTTATAAATTCTTGAAATGTTGACACATTATGTATATAACAAGAATAAAGTATATGCTATTCAATTCATTAAATTTATGTGCTTTGTTGAACTGAAGTGGCATGAAAAATATCTTAATTTATTATATTCCACATAATAAAAATAAATACAATCATATTCAATAATTTATGAACAAATTAAAGCAATTGCAAGTCTCCCACAATGTCCTTGAACATGTGTTCAAACATTTTTTTTAGAACCTTTAAAATGGTATATCATTTATGGTTCACAAATTATATGTGATTTGTAAAAATAAAATGGTTTGAAAACTAACATAATATACCATTATTCACATAATTTACAATAGACAATGACATTCATTATTTGATGAAATTAAACCTAAATGCATATGGTGGATTGTCTAGATATTTTTTATCTTGAAATATGAAAAAGACATCATCATTAATATGTGCTCTCTTTATTAGTTATTTTCTAACAAATATTTTTCATTAAATTATCACTACCACTTCAATTTATATTAAATATATTGAAACACAAAATATATTAGTCTCTATCAACTAAAAACAATCCTATATGGGTTCAAATTGTTTTCAAGAAACAAATCAAACATAATGTGTATTTTTAATTCCTGTCCTGCAAAAAACCAATTCAAACATCATTGGTCATATTTCAATCAAAAGGGAAATAAGAAGTAAATTGTTTTTTGTTATTTATGGATTAATAAAAAATTATTTTAATAATAGGCTTTCTTTTTTAAAATTGTCATGTTAAATGAAATTAATTAAAACTATAACTCAATTCGATAACTAATAAAATCACAAGAATATTTATCAAGCTCGATATATAATATATAGTTCAAAGTCTATTAGAGCACTCTTATATAATAAGCATTACTTATATGTACTCAGCATACTAAATACATGGTATATATGAAGATGTATAAGAATCTGTCTAAATAATCTAATATATCGCTGTGTTTTGGAATGGAACTAAATCTAGGTAACCATTGGATAAATGGACTTGTAATATTCAATTTTGTTTTGATTGTTAATTTAATATTGATGGTTCATATTTGAAAAGAAACTAATTATGGCATTGATATTGCTACAAAAAAAATTAATAAAATCTATAACTATGTGTGCAATCACACATGTAACTATAATTATAATTAAAATTTATAACAACATATATATAACTATATGTTTAACTATATATGTATACCTATTTATAAATATTTATATAACTATAAAAAACTATTTATAACTTTAACTATATTTGTAACTATGTATACTATTTTCATAACTATATTTATAACTGTATATACTTATTTTTTTAACTAAATAATAATTTATTACTCTATGTATAATTGTATATAACTATATTTCTAACATAATATACTATATGTATAATAATATATTACTATATATAATTGTATTTTACTATATGTATAACCATAAAAATGGTATATATAACTATATCTTTAACCAAATACATATTTATAACTATATGTATAATTAAATATAATTATATATAACTCTATTTATAACTAAATATACTAGAGGTATAAGAACATATAACTATAAATAATTATCTTTTACTATATGTATAACTATAAAAATAGTATACATAACTCTATATTTAAATAAATAATTTACAACATATATTTAATATACATTTTTATATATTAGTATATAAAAATCTATTTAACTATATCTATACCTATACATAACTATATGTATAAATATATATAATTATATGAACAAATATATATACCTACATGTATAAATATAAGTATACCTATATGTGTAACTATATGTATAACCACATGTAACTATATTTATAATTACATGTAAAACAACATACAACATTATGTTAACTATATGTGTATAACAATTTATAACTATTTGTATAATTATATAAAACTTTATATAATCAAATATAACTATATTTTTAACTATATATACATAAATGTATACATATATGTAAATCTATATATTTGTTTATAACTTTGTATATATTTATGTATAACTACTTATAACTACTTGTATGAATATATCTATATATAATTATATGTTTAACTATATATAATTTTTTATAACTATTTATATTATATGTATAATAACATATAACTATATATATTTGTATTTTATTACATGTGCAACTATAAAAATTACTTTATATATAATTATTTGCATAATTAATATTTTTAAAACTATATATAACTATATGTTTTACAATTCTAACTATTTTTTTAAATAAATGGATAACAACATATAACTATATATAAATTTTTAAAACTATATATATAACTATATATTTCTATGCATAATTTTATGTAACTATATTTATAACTATATTTATAATAGTGTATGATGACTATATAGAAATATGTGTTTAACTATTATTACTAAAAAAAATATTTTACCAATCAAATTTTAGCAATGGATTGAATTCATTAATAACTACCAACATAATAGCATCAAATGTTTAATTTGGAGTTTTCCAACTTATTTAATAATAGATTACCATATGATATTTTTCTAATAATAAGATTAAACTCTTTTGATTACCACTAGAACCAATAAAAGGCTTGGCTGGTCCTCCTGGTGCTAGGAAAAGCATTGTTAGCTTCTGAAGTTGTAAGACGTATGAATAAATTCTAGTCCCACACAGACACTGCCGCATTTTATGATTCAAAGCCATTAGACATTGCCATGGTCCTTTCTATGGATGGGTTCCATTTTAACAATCTATATTGGATCAAAAAGCGGTTGCGCTTCTATTATCTTCATGCATTCTATAACATTTTATTTTTTCCTTCTCTCTCTCTCTTTCTAAGCATCATTGCTGGGCATCTTTTAGATATTTGTTGAAGATTTTGTGGTCATCAATCTAGTTAAGTTGAAAAGACCTCAGCATTAATATGTTCTCTCTTTATTAGTTATTTTATAACAAATATTTTTTATTAAATTATCACTATCACTTCAATTTATATTAAATATATTGAAACAATTTGTTTCAAGTTTGTATTTGACACTCTTATTTCATGTAGATCTGCATTTTCGTTGATCAGGCCCGCATCTTCTTTTTATCATTCATCGGTGGAATTAAACTATAAAATTGTTAATTGCAATAATGATTACTAATAAAATTCAACTAAATGTGTTCAGTCTACTTGTTCTCCTTCTCTTGCATGTTCGTAGTTTCATGGATGATGACTAACTGAACATGAAGAACTGGGGCTATTATGTGCCATCTTTCAAGAGGCATCTTGGTCTACAACTGATACCTAGCATGAGAGGCCACGACACGAAGCCTTTCTTAACAGGATGTGATCTTAATACCTTTATCATTAATACCAACAATCCATTCCATCCCCGTGAATGCATTGTCTCTAAAACTTCTCCTGTACTTTAATACATGAGAGATGACTGGATAAACCAAAGAAATAAGTTTTTGAACATGTTACCTCCAAATGCTTTTTATCCTATTCTCACAGAAACTTCTCGAGCTCAACCATTGCAAATTCTACACCCACATAATTTTTTGTGAAATGAATGGATTTGTAAGATCGATCAACCAAGCCCTGATGAACAAGGTAGCCAATCCAAGAGAAAGCAAAGTGAGGATCCGCCAAGAAAATCAAAACTAGAGAAACCGAGGAAACAAAAGGATCAAACCTCTATTCTTGTTCTACGTTTGAAAGCTCCAAAGAAATGCTTGGACGTGGTCATCAATTGCAATGACATGGATATCTCTGGCATTCCCATACTAGTCTGCACTTGCATAGGCAACTCTCAGTAGTGCTATCGATGAGGTTATGGTGGGTGCTAATCCGCATGCGACACAACTAGCACATCGATGTATCCCTTGTTGATGAGCATGAAAAAAAGAGGAGCAAGAATAGCTGGGAGGAAGATGAGTCAAGATGCCTTGCTATATGAAGTTTGCAAATTTTGTAGCCATTTGCTTTTTTTATATTTGGAAGACAAAACATCTATTTTTGAAGTTTTGTTCCCCTTTTTTTTCTTTGAATGTGTATTGTTTTTATGGAGTGCATATCGATTTTATGAAGTGCATATTTTTTTATGGAGTGCATATTAATTTTGTTCTACAGTTACATTGATGCATACAATGAAGTGATGGTCCTTGCTTCGAACCAAGTGAGGAACCATATGGCAGTAGAAGCTACAAGGTTGATGGATTAATACAATGAAGCTAAAAAATCAAAATAATTGGTGCAAGCACATAGATAGGGAAAGAAACATTCTAATAAAGCCACACAAAAGCATGGTGTTGTGAGGGGTTGCAGGGCAGAGCTACACCCTTATAGGTCTTCGAACTAGGAGAGAGATCTAGTTGTGGGGAGGCAGGGTGCAACTTTGATGTGCAAAGCCTGGCTCGAGGATTATCTTCCAAGTTTTTCTATAAGAGTTTTTAGATATATTTTCGAAAATTTAAATAGTATTCACATTTCTTATTAATGTTGATAGTTATGTTTTGTACTTTCTTTGTGAAGAATAAATGAGAAAATACATTACCTGCTATTCTATATATATATATATATATCTATACTTGATGTTCTATATCTATAAGAAATTCATATATACTATAGTGTATATGTATATATAATATAGTATATATGTACATATATACTATAGTATATATGTATTTATATACTTAGTATATGTACATATACACTATAGTATTATATATACATGTATATTATATATAACTATCTTATTGATGAGCATGATGTTTGGGATATTTGCAATTTTTTGCTGGGTGCCATGTTCTCTACTTTATCAATTGATATGTTGTTCTATTGATAGCTGTTTGGAGAAATAATTAGCATGTCTTACACATTGAGGCATGCCTGGAACACACAGGTGCACTTCGAGAGTGATATAAAAGTTATTCATCCTGTGAGTTACCCTAATAAAAATAACATGGTATATAAGGGTATTATTTGTATGAGTTTATTCATCAAATGTATTATATTAATTTTATGATGTATGATTTTTGGTAATGACCATTTCAATTGCATCAATGGTTTAGTTGAACTAGAAAGGTGCAATATATGGACAAGATAAATAAATATAGGAAGATAGGTAAATAGTGTGTACGTGTGTGTGTGTGTGAGTGCATGTGTTTGGACACATATAGTAATACTATATTCATGTTGGATGCATGTATATTGATTATATAAATGCCTATGCATTTTTAAGTAAATGCAGAGAAATATGTGATGCATGCGTGCATGATAGCACCATTCATTAGTTTTTTTATTGATGAATGTTAAAGATCATCCCCGTTAATCCCAAGCCTTTTCTTAACAAAATGAGTGGGAAGATGATCATTATAAAACTCAAGTAGGGAATGGAATACAAAGTTGAGCTACCTTGTGTTCTTTTCTTATGCATTGTATTTTTTTCTTATTTTTTTTCTTTGGTTTCTTTCAAGTTTCTTTGCTTCGGTAGATTTCTACATGAACCGATAGGTGTGCAAAAATTCGATACTATGTAGCCTATTGTCATTTCAACTTTCATTTCCATTTTGTTTAGCACTTTATAACTTTCTTATAATTAACCATGGACTGATGCATAGAGTTGTGCATCACAGAAGAATATGTTGATGGATAGTTCACTGGAAATCTTGGAGAAATTTTGATTCGGTAATTTAAAAATAAGCTCATGATTATCACGTTGTGTGAAATTTCTAGAATATGGTAGTTGGTATTGCATGTGCTAGTCTATCTATTTATCAGTTGTATTATGTTGTGTTATTTATTGGTTTTTAAATGTAGTAAGTTATGCACCATGTGCAGGTGTAACAAAATTCTTTATCTGCATGGAGTACGAGAGGGCAAAGAACTAGAAGATGTTCACCATGCCTACGAGACCTATATGTGTGGTTTTAAAGCCTAGATTATTTCCTTATGTAGTCTTTGATGGTATGTGTATTTGCAAGAAAGTACAGATGTCTGTGTTTACACACACACGGGCACATACATACATGCACGAGTATACATAAATGTGACTGATAAATAGGTTAAAAAAGTGTAATTAAAAGAGCAGCTATATACAAAAAGGGCATTGGCAGATAAAAGGAATGAGTTGGAGGTAGAGAGGAAATGTAGACTAGAACTAAAAGAAGAGATACACATGGCTATGGAGGGATATGCTTGGGTGCTAGAGTAGTATGCAGATCTTGAGGAGCTAGGGGTGAGAAAGCAATGACAATTTCATGGACAGATTATAGGTTATGCACTATCATTAGATAAATTGATGAAGAATAAAATGTTATCAAGTTTTGTTATGTTTCTTTATTAACTATGTAACATATTGTATCAAAACATTTATTAACTAATTTTATTTTTTGGTAATTATAAATAAAGGTTTAGAGTTTATGTTTTTATTAAATTTAATATAAAAATTTTAAAAAATATAATTAAATGTAATATAAAAAATTAAAAATGTGAAACTAATTTTGGAATGAAAAAAGCTAGGAGTTTTCGCTCGCTAATTTAGCTACGGTATTTTTCCTTACTAATTTAGCTAAGGAATTTTAGCTAGGCAATTTAGCTAGGAATTTTTCGTAGCTAAATTAGCAAGAGAATTTTTCTCGCTAATTTTGCTAGAAATATATTTACTCATTAATTTTTGCAACAAACACTTTAGATTGGGAAAAGTTCTATCATTAATCTGTCATTATATCCACTTTATCGATGGAAAAACTTCATTTAGCTAGAGAATTTTATCTAGATATTTGTGATCTTTATTGTAGTGTCTTATTCTTCTAATTTATCTTTATTCTTCAAATTGTTGTTATTCAACTTATTCTTCATCTTTTTAATATTGTTCTTATTCTTCTTATTATTCATATTCTTTGTATTCTTTTTATTCTTCATATTCTTTTTATTATTCTTATTATTCTTATTCTTGTTATTATTTTTATTCTTCTTATTCTTGTTATTCTTTCAATTCTTTTATACTTCTTATTCTTCTAATTCTTCTAATTATTTTTATTCTTTTTATTCTTCTTATTCTTCATAAGCTTTTTATTCGTCACATTTTTTTTATTATTCTTATTCTTCTTATTCTTATTATTCTTCTTATTCATCTTATTTTTCTTATTTTTCTTATTTTTTTTATATTTTTTAATATTCTTATGCTTCATATTTTTATTATTCTTCTTACTTTGCTTATTCTTCTTATTCTTCTTATTCTTTTAATTCTTCTTATTCTACTTATTCTTCTTATACTTATTATTATTATTATTATTATTATTTATTATTCTACTTATTCTTTTTATTATCTTATTAATCTTATTCTAATAATTTTTCTAAATCTTCTAAATCTTCTTATTTATATTATTTTTTTTATTCTTATTATTCTTCCCATTATTCTTATTCTTATTATTAGTCTATTTCTTCTCATAATTCTTATTCTTCTTATTCTTATTATTTTTCTTATTTTTCTTAGTGTTATTATTTTTTTTTCAGATTCTACTTTATTCATTTAATTCTTCTCATACTTCATGTAATTCTTATTCTTCTTATTCTTCTTATTCTTCTTATTCTTCTTATTCTTCTTTGTATTCATATTCTTCTTATTCTTCTTATTATTCTTATTCTTCTTTTACATTTATTTTTATTATGGTTCTTATTCTTATTATTCTTAATATTCTTCTTAATTTTTTATTCTTTGTATTCTTTATATTCTACATATTCTTCTTAATATACTTAATATACTTGATCTTATATTCTTTTTATTCTTCTTATTTTTATTATTCTTCTTATTTTTATTTACTTCTTATTTTTATTATTTTTCATAATCTTCATTCATATTTTTTTATATTTTTCATATTTATCTTATTCTTCTTATTCTTCTTATTCTTCTTATTATTCTTATTCATCTTATTTTATATTCTTATTATTCTTCATATTCATATTATTATTATTATTATTATTATTATTCAACTCATTTTTCTTATTTTTATTCCTATTATTTTACCTTTTATTATTATTCATATTATTTTTATTATTTTTATTATTTTTATTATTATTCTAATTCGTCGTAGTATTCTTATAATTCCGATACTACATATTCTTATTATTCTTTTTATTCTTCTTTTTCTTCTTATTTTTATTATTCTTTTTATTCTTATTATTATTTTTATTCATCGTTATTTTTTTAATTTCATATTCTTTTTATTCTTTTTATTCATTTTATTCTTTTTATTGTAATAATTCTTATTATACTATTAATTCTGATTGTTCTTTATAATCTTTGTATTCTTCTCATTCATCAATTTCTTCATTTTTTTTCTAATTCTTCTACTTTTTTTGAATTTTGTTTATTAATAGAAAACCCACTAATTTGGCAGAGAAATACCTTTTTTACAGCCATTTTTAGAGTTTTCTAATTCTTCTTATTATTCTTATGATTCTTTATCTTCTTATTCTTCTTATTAATCTAATTTTTGTTATTCTTCTTACAGTACTTATTCTTCTTATTTTTCGTATTCTTCTTATTCTCCTTATTCTTCATATTCTTCTTTTTCTTATTTTTTTTTTCTACTTATTCTTCTTATTCTTTGTATTCTTCTTATTATTCTTAATTTCTTGATTCTTCTAATTATTCTAATTATTCAAATTCTTCTAATTATTCTAATTCTTCTTATTCTTCTTATGCTTCTTATACTTCTTTTCTTTATATTCTTCTTATTCTACTTATTCTTCTTATTCTTATTATTCATATTATTCATTTGAATCTTCTTATCTTTTTATTCTTCTAATATTTTTTATTTTTTTTATTCTTCTTATTCTTTATTTTCTTCTTATTTTTCTTATTCTTCTTATTCATTTTTTTCATCTTATTTTTCTTATTCTTATTATTCTTGTTATTCTTGTTAATTTTCTATAATTTTTTATTTTTCTTTATTCTTCTTATTCTTCTTTATTCTTCTTATACTTATTATACTTTATATTCATCTTATTTTAAGTATTCTTATTATACTTCTTATTCTTCTTATTATATTTATTCTTCTTATTCTTTTTATTTTTCTTATTCTTCTTATTCTTCTTTATTCTTCTTATACGTATTATACTTCATATTCATCTTATTTTAAGTATTCTTATTATACTTCTTATTCTTCTTATTATATGTATTCTTCTTATTCTATTTATTTTTTTTATTCTTCTTATTCTTATTATTCTTATTATTCTTTTTATTCTTTTTATTCTTCTTATTCTTCTTATTCTTTTTATTCTTTTTATTCTTCTTATTCTTCTTATTCTTCTTATTCTTCTTATTCTTCTTATTCTTCTTATTCTTCTTATTCTTCTTATTCATCTTATTCTTCTTATTTTTCTTATTCTTGTTATTCTTTTTATTCTTCTTATTTTTTTTATTATTTTATTTTTTCTTATTCTTATTATTCTTTTTTTAGTGTTATTCATGTGATTCTTCATATTCTTTTTTTATTCTTAATTCTTAATTCTTATTATTTTTCTTATTCTTCACATTATTTTTATTATTTTTATTTTTTATTCTTCTTATTATTTATATTCTTAATATTCTTCTTATTTTTGTTATTTTTATTACTCTTCTTAAACTTTATATTATTATTATTATTATTATTCTTGTTATTAATTTTTCTTCTTCTTTTTTTATTCTTATATTCTTTTTTTTTTCTTATTATTCTGCTTATTCTTCTTATACTTTTTTTTATTCTTCTAATTCTACTTTTTCTTCTAATTCTTTTTATTCTTACTATTCTTCTTATTATTTTTATTCTTCTTATTCTTCTTTTTCCTTTTAATCTTCTAATTTTTCTTTTTCTTCTTAATTTTTTTTTCTTTTATTCTTCATTTCTTCCTTTTCCTTTTATTATTCTTATACTCCTTATTAATTATATTAATCTTATACTTCTTATTTTTCTTTTTCTTTTATTCTTCTTATTTTTCTTAATAATATTATTATTCTTTTCTTCTTATTTTTCTAATCCATCTTATTCTTCTTATTTTTAATATTCTTCTTATTCTTTTAAATCTTCTTTTTCTTATTATTATTTTTATTCTTTTTATTCTTCTTATTCTTCCTATTCTTATTATTCTACTTATTCTACTTATTTTTTTTATTCTTCTTATTGTTTATATTATTCTTATTCTACATATTTTTAATATTATTTTTATTCATCATATTTTTCATATTCTTCTTATTCTTCTCATATTTCACATAGTTCTTATTATTCGTATTCTTCTTATTCTTTTTATTCTTTTTATTCTTCTTATTGTTCTTTTTATTCTTTTTATTCTTCTTATTGTTCTTTTTATTCAATTTTATATTATTTTTCTTATTCTTCTTATTCAACTAATTCTTTTTATTCTTATTATTCTTCTTATTATTCTTCTTATTATTCTTACTCTTCTTATTAATGTTATTCTTCTTAATCTAGTTATTCTTATTATTTTTGTTATTTTTCATATCTTCTTATTCGTCTTATTCTTCTAATTCTTTTAATTCATATAATTCTTCTTTTTATTCTTATTCTTCCTATTTTTCCTATTCTTCCTATTCTTCCATTTCTTCCTTTCATTATTATTATTATTTTTCTTGATATTCTTTTGATTCTTTTGATTTTTCCTATTATTCTTATACTTCTTAATTTTTTTATTATTCTTATTCTACTTATTCTTCTTATTCTTCTTATTTTTCTTATTCTTCTTATTTTTCTTATTCTTCTTATTTTTCTTATTCTTCTTATTCTTATTCTTCTTATTCATCTTTTTTTTCTATTCTTCTTATTTTTAATATTCATCATATTTTTCTTATTATTTTTATTCAATTAATTTTTCTTAATCTTATTTCTATTATTCTACGTTTTATTATAATTTTTATAATTTTAATAATTTTTATTATTGTTCTAATTCGTCTTATTATTCTTATTTTTCTGATACTACTTATTTTTATTATTCTTCTTATTCTTCTTTATCTTCTTATTCTTTTTATTATTTTTATTCTACTTATTTTTATTATACCTCTTAATTTCTTATTCTTCTTATTCTTTTTATTCTTTTTATTCTTTTTATTCTTTGTACTCTTCTTATTCATCTATTTCTTCATTTTTTTCTAATCTTTTTTTTTTTGAATTTTTTTATTAATACATAACCCTTAATTTGGCAGAGAATAACTTTTTACAACTCTTTTAGAGTTTTCTAATTCTTCTTATTCTTGTTTAACTTTTTATTCTTCTTATTCTTGTTTAACTTTTTATTCTTCTTATTCTTCTAATTTTTGTTATTCTTCTAATTCTTCTAATTCTTCTAATTCTTCTAATTCTTCTTATTCTTATTATTCTTCTTATTCTTTTTATTCTTCTTATTCTTCTTATTCTTCTTATTCTTCTTATTCTTCTTATTCTTCTTATTCTTCTTATTCTTCTTAATCTTCTTAGTCTTATTATTCTTATTTTTCTTTCTTTTTCTTCTTATTTTTCTATTCTTCTTATTCTTCTTATTCTTTTTATTATATTTATTCTTTTTATTTTTCTTATTCTTCTTATTCTCCTTATTCTTCCTATTCTTCTTTTTCTTTTTATTTTTTTATTCTACTTATTCTTCCTATTCTTCTTATTCTTTTTATTCTTTTTATTTTTCTTATTCTTCTTATTCTTTGTATTCTTCTTATTATTCTTATTTTTTTGATTCTTCTAATTCTTCTAATAATTCTAATTCTTCTTATTCTTCTTATTCTTATTATACTTCTTTTCTAAATATTCTTCTTATTCTACTTATTCTTCCTATTCTTCATATTCTTGTTATTCTTCATATTCTTGTTTTTCATATTATTCTTCTTATCCTTTTTATTCTTCTTATTTTCTTTATTTTTAATATTCTTCTTATCCTTTATATTCTTCTTATTTTTCTTATTTTTCTTATTCTTTTTTTCTATTCTTATTCTTCTTATTCTTCTTACTATTCTAATTATTATTATTATTATTATTATTATTATTCTTATAATTCTTATTATTCTTATTCTTTATATTCTTCTAAGTCTTTTGATTCTTTTTATTTTTCTCATTTTTATTATTCTGATTGTTCATATTATTATTCTTATTTTTTTTATTCTTCTTATTCTTCTTATTCTTCTTATTTTTCTTATTCTTCTTATTCTTTTTATTCTTTTTATTCTTTTTATTCTTTTTATTCTTTTTATTCTTTTTTTTCATGCTATTCTTCTTATTCTTCTTATTCCTCATTTAATTATTGGGCTTCTTATTCTTTTAACTCTTCTAATTCTTCAAATTCTTTTAATTCTAATTCTTCTAATTCTTCTAATTCTTCTTATTCTTCTTATTCTTCTTATTCTTCTTATTCTTCTAATTCTTCTAATTTTTCTTTTTTTCTTATTATTCTTATTGTTCTTATTTTTCTTATTCTTCTAATTCTTCTTATTTTTCTTATTTTTCTTATTTTTCTTATTCTTCTTATTCTTCTTATTCTTCTTATTCTTCTTATTCTTTATATTCTTCTTATTTTTGTTATTATTATTAATATTATTCATATTCTTCTTATCCGTCTTATTTATGTTATTCTCCTTATTCTTCTTATTCTTTTTATTTTTCATATTCTTCTTATTCTTATTATTCTTTTTATTTTTCTTATTCTTTATATTCTTTTTATTCTTCTTAATCTTCTAAGTTTTTTATTCTTTTTATTAATCTTATTCTTCTTTTTTCTTGAAAAGTTTGTTTTATTATTATAATAGCCCTCTCTTTCGACGAATGAATACCATTGGTACGAACTATTTAATACCCTTTACCCTCTTACACCCCTTTCATTAAAACAAATTATATAAAACTTGACATGAAACCAAAGCATCCTTTCCTATGCAACACCCTTTAGTTGGCCTATGTTTTTTGTGATGCCTTTTCAATTATGCCACTGAACTTGCTCAGCAGCATTAGTTCATGGCTAGATATTACTCCTCTGGGCACTTTAATACATGTAGAACAAGTAATAATATCCTACCTATCTTTACATACATCTACCCAAATCCCCTGATACAACCCCCTGATCTTGCCCATAATACATCTTTAAGTTCCTCACTTAGTTTATTTCTCCACAGTCTTTTTTCCTTCTTGCAAGTAATCTCTCTACTTCTCAATTCCTTTACTTTTTTCCTAAAGCCTTTGTACCTATAAAAATTAGACAATGAAACCAAGCCTCTTGCCCCTAAATTTTTGTTCAGCAATAGGAGTTGCCCATTTAGCATCAATTTATTATCCATCATATTGTCTAGTGAGTAGAATCATTCTTTTAGAAGCCTCCCCTCTAGACTATGGACACTCTAGATCTACTCTATGACTTCAACATGTAATATGGCAGCTTAAGTGAACTTGTACCTACAAGAAAAACTTAGAGCACCAATCTATATATGGCAGAATTTGTTGCTAGTCATATCTTACTATTTTGTTTCGATTTTTATTTCAGTCTGATTTTAGGAGGATATCCCTTGCAACTATAGTTTAATTTTTTTGATGTAAGGAAATTCTTTACTGTCCATTTTTATAATACATATATATTTGTGTGGTAGATTCTTTTCATTATATTTTTTTGTCCTCATGTTCTTCCTTCTTTAGCTAGATTATCTGCTAGTGAATTAGCCTCTCTAAATATGTGGTTTATAGTAAAGTCTAATTTATTGATTACTTGAAATATTTGTTCTATTTCCTCCACATATCTCCACCTTACTATTTTTTATTAACTAAGTTTACCACTATGTCTGAATCTACTTGAATGTCTAAATTATTAATGTCTATTTTTTACACAATCTCACTCCATCTCTTAGTGCTAAAATTTCTGCATGCAGTGCTGATGAAGCTTGATAATTTCTCATGAAAGCTGAAATAAGCTTTCCTTCCAAATTTCTAATAACACCGCCTCCTCCTGTTCTGATATCTTTATCAAAGCTTATGTTTGTGTTAAGAACAAATCTTTCTTTTGCAGGTTTTTTCCATTTTATACTTATTGTCTTAAACTATTTTAGCTGACTCACTTTTAAATTCTAAAAATTCAAACTATCTTTTTCAAAGTCTGTTCTCTGTATTTTTAAAGGATATACTTATGATATTTTCCTAGTTTCCTCTTCTATGTCTCTCTAGATATCTTCTATTGACATTCTCTACCCCTCAAACCTACTTTTATTTCTAGTCTTCCAGTTACACCAGACAGCTATTAGAGAGACATTATTTTTAATCAATTTCTGAGAACTATTAGAGGTATGTATTTTTCACCATTTTTGAAGCCTCACCTTTAGAGAGAGATGTTCATGTTTCATATGCATTTCTAATTCTAATCTTTTCCATATTTCTATTGTGACCCTACCTAGTGACAGGAGATGGGGGTTTCAGTTTTACTCAAGCAGCATTTGCACCTAGAAGCTATCTGTATACCCTTTTTCTTTACATTAGTATCTATAGGTAGAATATTTGAAAGTACTTTCCACATGAATATTTTAATTTTTTTAGGGTTATCATTATTCCAGGCCCAACTGAATAATATTGATTTTCTTTCTTTTTTATTATTATAATTTTCGCTGATTTGAGTGAGAATTCTCCATCCAGATTTAACATCATCCATTTCCAACCATGCCTGGTGAGTTTAGAATATTTTTACACAATTTCTATTTGTTTGAGCATTTGCAACCAAACATGTGATTTATTACTCCGATTTTTATCTATAGTAGGATTATCATTTATTTAGTATATAGCTCTCATAAATTCATCCTATAGAATCATATTTTCTTAAACCTCCACCACCTTTTGCTATCCCATGCCTTAGCTAGCTCACATATTTTAGTGAATCCAAATCCAGCCTCTTGTACAAGAAAGCATAAATCTTTCTATTTTTTCCAGTACATTTTATATCTGCCCTCGTTTTTTACCTCATAAAAAGTTAGCTAACACTTTTTCTATATTTTTAATAAATTTTCTTGGGGGCTAAATTATGAATATATTATGCATTAAAGAACTTCACAGCACATTGGCAATTAATGTTATTCTTCCTCCAATATTTAAGACTTCCTCGTTCCATCATGATATTTTCTTTTTAATTTCATCATTAAAAAGTCCAAGTATTATATCTTTATTCTACCTTCATAGACTGGGTAGCCCAAATAAATTATTTCTCTTTTTTTGTGGGAAAATTCTTTTGATTATATGAATTAATGTGGATGGATCTTTTGAAGCCACCATATATTGACATTTTCTTTTATTTAATTTTTGGCATATTTCTTCTTCTATAGATCTTAATAACTCCATCTGATTATGCAATGATCTACCATCTTCATTAGTGAAGGTTATTATATCATATGCATATGCTAAACAGCCTATAATGGGCATGTTTTTAGGTTGCCTGAACATTCCTATATTTCCATTTCTCATCTTATATTAGGTTCACAATCAGAAGTTCTATAAAAATGTTAAATAGCAAAGGAGATAGTGGGTCTCCTTGGCTTATCCCTCTAATTGATATTATTTCTCCTCCTAAAACTCCATTTGTGAGAATTCTAGCACATGTGTTCGAGATGCATTAGTATATTAAGTCTATCCAAGTTTTCGAAAACCTATTTTTCTCATGGTGAAGCATAGGATGTCTCATTCTCCCTATCAAAAGCTTTTGATAAATAATTTTTATCATTACATTGTGCCCTCTTATCTTTGATCTTATTTCTTTAATCATTTCTTTAGTCAAACATATGTTCTCCATTATTAATCTATTTTTCAAGAAACCTATATGTTCTTTCGAAATTATTATTGGGAGAATGTGAGCCAATCTATTTTGTAGTGTTTTAGCTAAAATTTTATAAATATCATTACATTGGCTAATCGGCCTAAAATCTTCCCCTTTCTAGGGATTTGCCATTTTTGGTATTAAAACTTTATAAAAGCTTCCTCATTTATTTCCTATATCCACCCCACAAAATATGCATAAAATTGCTTTCAGTAGATCTTCTTTTATTATATGCTGGCATTCTTGGAAAAAGGTAATATTGCATCCAACTGGACCTGCTGCTATATCTTATTCATGCTAAATGCTATCATTTTTATTTCTTCCTCTTCTGGCAATTTGGTGAGCATGTTATTGTCTTCTAGAATAACTTTGTTTTATATTTTGTGTAAGAGCGTATCTCCATTGTGCATGCTATTTTCAAATAGATGCTTTTCAAATAATTTGCAAAATATCTTTGAATATCTGTTTCTTGATCAAGCCATTCTCCTTTATCATTTTTTATGCCATTTATTTTATGTTTTAGATCTTAAAGTTTTTTTAAATTTTTTGAAAAAAATTCATATTTTATCGCATTTTTTTAGCCATTTTATTTTGGCATTCTGCTTCCAAAATACTTATTCCATTAAAGCTTTAATTTTAGTTGTGCTTGAGCTTGACTGAGGGCATTTCTACTATTTCTATTTTGATCTCTTTCAAATTATAGTTCTCTTTTTATAACTACTTCCTCTGCTTCTTTTATGTTTCTATTGATATCTCCAAATGTCTCCCTTGTTCCATCTCTTTAACTCGATTTTTAATATTTTAAGCTTTGATAAGCATTGAATGAGATTTCCTCTAGTTTCTTTGTTCCATGATTCACTTACTATGGCCAATAAATAATGGTGTAAACACCATGTGTTCTGAAATTTGAAAGCTCTATTTGTATGTGTTATTTTTTTATAGTATTTAAAGTGGGTTGTGGTCTGAGCATGTTCTATTTAGGTGTTTCACCTCTGTCAAACCAAATCTTTCTAACCATTTAGAATTAAAAAGAACTCTATCTAATCTTGCCCAAATAATGCCCTGTTTATAGTGGTTATTACACCATGTAAATTGTGAGCCTACAAAATTAGCCTCCATCAAATTTGTTTTATTTATGATTTCATTAAAGCGAGAGGTAGCCTTCGACTTAGGAGGTCTACCTCCTATCTTTTCTTTGGCTAATTTTACTATATTAAAGTCTCCTCCTATTATTCATGTGATATCTTTAATCGCTATATACTCTATTTCTTCCCATAATTTTTTTTTTTCTTTCATTTTATTTTTAGCATATACTACTGTTATTATTTCCTTTACCTCTGACTTAGGCTGAAGTTTATTAGTTGTTCTGTATCTTTTAATATATTACTATGTAAATTGTTCCTCCACATTATCTATATTTTTTCGTTATTATTGGCGTACACATATTCAAATCCTAGGTTCTTTTATATGTTTACAATTGATCTTTATCCACCATTGGTTCAGTTATTATTATTATTATTAGGTTTTATACATATATATAATTTTTTTTAATCTATTTTTAGAGGGGATATTTTCAACTCCCCTTATATTCTAGATTATGTACTTATATATTGCCAACGGATTTTGCTTGTTCTCTAGTTGAGCATTTAAGTATTTTTTTCGTGTTTCTTGATTTTTTTAGAGAGCTTGAGTTTCCTCCTCTCTCTCCTTTCCATTCCCTTCCTAATTGTACTGCCATAATCTTTATTTCTTTTATTGCCCATTCTCTATTTCCAATTTGTTTATATTTTTCCTATGTTCATATCATCTTTAGTGGACCCTCGTATTTTCTTCCCATTTTCTTACTCATTTCTGTTGAGGGTTATACAGCTTTCCATTTCCTCTTCCAAGAAGTCCTCTATAGCTACTACCCATATTTTGAATATTTCCTCCTCATTTTTCATTGTGTTTTTTGTTTTTTTTAGATAGCTTTTCTATTTTCCTCATCGTCACTCTATTTTTTTTTTATCATCTGATATTTCTACTACCCTAACTTCCTCTTCATTACTGATTTTATCATTTATAGTTATCATGCATCCTATCACACTATTCTGTATTTCAGTTTGAGGGATTGAAAAAAAACTTTTTTTGGTAATTTAACTATTTCTTTGTCCCTTCCAGCCTCCTTTTTTCTCTCTTCCATTCTTTATAATTCTTCCTCTTTTCTTTTATTTCTTATATATAGTCATGCATGTTATGTACCATTTTCCTACAGAATGAATAGTAAGAGGGAAGGTTTTCTTGAATTACCTGTTGCCAGAAGCCTCCTCCTTCCATGTCACCTATCCAAATGCAAGAGTTTGCTATTTTGTAAGTCTGTTCTATATAGATCCTGGCTACACTAGGTCTGGAAAGTGTAGCTATGGCTCCATTAGTCGAAGAGGAGTTCCTAGAATGCTTGTGATGTGGTAGAGAGCAAATTGATCAAAGAAATGTATAGGTAGCATAGGGAACAGATACCATACCGGGACAAATGATGATTCCTCCCTCGTGGTGAAATTAAGAGTTCATTTGGATGTTCTCATGGGATAACCCCATGATATACCAGATGCCCTTGAACCATAAAATGATGGAAGTCATTTGTATGGAGTTGCAGTAATATGTGTTTAGCATCGATAACTCCAATTTTTATCAATGCCTGAGCTTAAAAGAGTCAAAAAATTCACATATATCATCAATGTGTTGTCAATCGTAAAAGAATTTACCCACCACCATGTGTTATTGAGTTTCGGTGAGCTTCCGAATGTATTTGGGAGAGAGTGTATTGAGGGTTTCCTCGATATTTTTCCAGTGAGTATCCAAAGAAGATGAAATGGGGAGTGGGGTTTTTTTTAATGAGGGAAAATGATTTCTTATTATCTAAGAAATCCATTCCCTTCAAGAGGATTGCAAATGGCTTCTCTTGTCCAAAAGTGTAGATTCTCTTGCTAGAAAGTTAATTTCTCTCTCTAGAAGCTGAGAAAAAAGTTGAGAGCACTTTTTTCTTCGTTTTATTTTTCTTATTCTCTTATCTTCTTATTATAATCTATTTTTCGTATTCTTCTTTTTATTTTTATTCTTCTTATTTTCTTATTCTTTTCCTTTATTTTTTTTTATTCTTCATATTCTACTATTATTCTTATTCTTATTATTTTTTCTATTCTTCTATTCTTCTTTTTGTGCTATTCTTGTTAATATTCTTATTCTTCTTTTTTCTCGCTTAATCTTTTTATTCTTATTCTTCTTTAAATTCTTATTCTTCTTATTCTTCTTATTCTCTTAATCTACTTATTCTTCTTATTATTCTTATTATTCTTATTATCTTATTCTTATTCTTCTTGTTCTTCTTAATTTTCTTATTATTCTTATTCTTCTTATTTTTTCTTATTCTTCTTATTTTTTTCATATTCTTCTTATTCTTCTTATTTTTCTTATTCTTCTTACACTCAAAGAAAAATTCCCATAAACCTAGGAAAAATTCCCTAGCTAAATGGGAGCTTTCCTTTGCTAAACAGGATATAGTGATGGATTAATGACGGAAGCTTTCCCAATCTAAAGTGCTTGTCACTAAAAATTAGGGAGGGAAAGAATCCCTGGCTAAAAATTCTAGCGATGGAAATATCCCTAGCTAAAATATTAATTTCCCTAGCTAAATTAGCAAGCTAAATAAAAGTTTCCATCGCTAAATGGATATAACAATGAAAGCTTTCCAATCTTAAGTGCTTGTTGCTAAAAATTAGCAAGAAAATAGTCCCTAGCAAAAAATTTTAGCAATGGAAAATTCCTATCTAAAATAACAATTTATCTAGCTAAATTTGTAAGGGAAAATCCCTAAATAATTAGCAAGGAAAATTTTCTAGCTATTTTCATTCCAAGACTATTTTCAGTTATATTTTTTTTTTCAAAAAATTTAATTAAATATTTTAATATTTTAATATTAAATTTATTAAAAAAAGAAACTATAAATGATAATTTATAATTAACAAAAAATAAAATCAATTAATACATTATTCTAATTTAATATTTTACATAATTCAAACAAAAACATAACAAAATTTTATTGCAGCTTATTCATCAATGTATCTACTAATAATGTATAAAGTATAATCTTTCCGCCATTGACATTGCTTTCTTTCCCTCTGCTCTTTCGATCATCATCTTTCTGCTGTGACAAAGCTATCCGATCATGGTGCATCATGTCTAGTGAAAAATCCCTTCACTTATACAAGCTTCGTATGGAGAGCAATGCGGTATCATATCTGGATGTTTTTTTTGTTTTTTTTTATTTTTTTATTTTTTTATTCTTTTTTAAATTTTTTAAATTTTTTATTTTTTTTTATTTTTTTTTTATTTTTTTTATTTTTTTATTTTATACCATATCTGTACTTTATTTAAACCAGTCAATCAAATCAAATAAATAAATTAGTAAAGTTGTGTTTTGATAAATATATAATACTGTAGTATATATGTACATATATACTATAGTGCATATGTATATATATGCTAGCATTTCACTAGTTACATATATTAGTGTTGTATATGTGCATATAAACTATAGTATTATATGTACATATATATTGAGTATGTATATACTCATTATATATGTCCATATAATACTACAGTATTATATTATATATACTACAATATATATGTACATATATAATGAGTATATACATACATATGTGCCACATTTGCTGCCACTGCTATGATTTCCACTAATAATAAAAGTGGGGTGAGCGATGATGCTTGACTGATGAACTTTCCTGCTAACCACTTGTTTTGAGATTGAGCGAGTTTTTGATGAGGTGGCGAGCTGCTTCTCCCAAAATAGGACTAGATATTCCTCCTGGCACTCGTAGCCTGTAAAAATCAGGTAATGTTACATTTTTCCTTCCGATTGAATATAGTTTTGTGAAGTCTATTAAAATTACACAACACTACATGAGCAGCATCATCATCATTATCATCATCATCATCCTAAGACCTAGTACAATTAGAACCAATCATTGTAAAACCTACAGCAAGAAAACTTATTTCCTCATTCATATGATTTGTACCCTATGATAATTGCATATCTATATAATTACTAAGAGATTTAAGACCAACCTTTGTCTGCCTAGCTAGCCTGGACCAGAAATATCTCAATGTCATAGCTTTGGGGAACGTCTAATATCCATGATTTTTATGACCTGCATCAATAAGTAATGCATGATGATGACCAGACCAGCCCAAGTAATTATATATTCAAACGTGTGTGTGTGTGTGTGTATGTGTTTTTAAATGGGTGTGTATGTATGATAATATATACATGTCTACAAATAAATATATGCACCCACCTTTGTATATCCTCATATATATGTACGTATATACTCAGTATATATGTACATATATACTCTGTATATATGTACGTATGTACTTAGTATTTTTTATGATCACTAATTTCTATTTTTTTATCATGAATTAGTACCTCTAAATCATTGTTTTCTAGAAAAAAAAAGCTTAGTGAAAATCCTCATGGATTTCCAAGGAGGGCATGTGTGGAAGAAAATCATTTCCTATGAAAAAACATAGAAAGATAAAATCAACTATGCTTTCAAAGTTGATCTCCTTCAATTTCCTTGGAAGATCAGAGATCTTCATATCAAGCTCCAAATATTTTCTGAGGATCCAGACATGGAGAAGCTGTCGATGTAAAGAAAAATGGAATCAAATCAGTATTGACCATATAGAAAATAAATATTTGGGGTGATATTTATATACGTCTCTGAAATAATCATACCCGATAAGTTCTTTTAATGGAAGATTTACTTTCTTGCTTGTTGATGAAAGAAATGTTTTTATCTGACTTTACAACTTGTTTAAACCACCCTCTTGACTTCGCCAAACTTGAATTTGCTCCTAGAGGCTTGGTTTTGGCTTCAACAACTGATTCACAGTGACTTCTCACTCTCTGCTCCTATATGAACACATCTTATCGAGGACAATCCAAATAACTCATTTTGATTCCAATGCCAATTAATTCTGATATCAAAAAGAACAAGCTAAAGCAATTTAATACACATTCACCTTTCTTAAAATTGAAATGAACTTTATTGGTTGACAATGCAAGCATTATCAAATCAGCATCCTGCACACAAACATTCATTACTATTCGGAGATTAAAAGAGATTCAAAAGAACAAGATTTAAGCATGTAACAATAGAAGCTAGAAATCTTCAATTCTATTATGCAATAAAATTCGCATGCCATGACCATACAGGCGGTGATAGTAATTTGGATTATAATTAGGAAGTCTATGCTGTAGGTGAATAAAAGACATTATCTTCTGCTTGGCTTCCCCTGGAACATTAGAATCGGATAGAATGATCTATAACATGCCCAATGTAATGCTAGAAATGCCTTATTGAAGAAGATAATTGGGCATGAAACTAAATGCTTTGACTAACTCTATGTCATACAAGAACACTGAGATATAGTTAAAACCTTCAAATCCTTCCATTCAACATCATGCTTCATTCACAAACAAATATATTGTTAGAGTGCCTTGGACACCTCATGCATAAATACAGTTCCTTGTGTGATAACGTTGGTGTCTGAAACTTCAAATTCCTACTTTGGAACAATGGGTTTACCTTCCATTTTATATTGTTTTCTCAACCTCTCTTTCTCAGTTTCCTGATGGGCATAAAATCACAAAATCACCCGAGTACAACCAAATAAAGTATAAAAAATAGTGTCCAATGTAGGGGGGGGGGGGGGGGGGGGGACAGGATAAGCATAATGAGAAGAATCCCATTGTAATTTCACTGTCTTTTGGTGTTAGAAAGCATCTTCTTCATTGTTGATTCATTTTAGCACGTGGTGCAGCCCTATCTACAAACATAATTTAAGCCAAAAATACTTCATAAGTAAAGGATAAAAGATAAAAGATCAATGAGGTGCGACCAAACCAATTCAAGCTGATGCATGGGAACATGGCAGCCATGTATGAACACAAAAACCATCCCGATGGTGATATATAACAGCTTGCAAGGTCTTATGATTCTGAAAAGCTTAGCGTTGTACTCATACATGTTGTTGAATACTTCTTCAAAGGATGTCTGAGAAAAAATCTGAATTAGTTTGATAATGAAATTAATGAAAGAACGAAACTAGGGCTTAAAACACACATATGAGTCTTTCAGGAATGGTCAGTATCTTCTAGTTCTTTATCCTATGGTACTCCACACAGATAGAGAATATTATTACACCTGCATATGGAGCATAATACAGTACATTTACAAACCAATAAATAACACAACACGATGCCACTGATAAATAGATAGGCTAGAAATTTCATATAACGAATAAGCATGAGCTTATTTTTAAATTACCAAATCAAGGTTACTCCAAAATTTCCAGTGAATTGCCCATTAAAATATTCTTCTGTGTTTCCTAGCTTCACGCATCAGTTCATGGTTAATTATAAGAAAGTTAGAAAGTGCCAAATAAAAGAGAAATTGAAATTGAAATGACAACACGCTACGTGGTATTGAATTTTTGCATAGATGTAGGTTCATATAGGAATCCACGAAGCAAAAAAAAACCTAAAAGAAACAAAGAACAAAAAAGAGAAAATAAAATGCAATGCACATGAGGACGTAGATCTACACAAAATAAGAGTGTCAAGAACAAACCTGCATTTGCATGGGACTAGAATTTTTACGTTCATCTCACAGATTCAGAAGCTAATGTGCTTTTCCCCAGCAACATGAGGACCAGCCAAGCCTTAATACATACCTATTATAGACTAAAACTCTACCCAAAATATTTGGGTATAAACAAATATATTCACTAATATATAAAAACAGTAAATATAGACATGAACAAACACTAATCTGAGTTGATCGTCATATAACTTCAATAAAAATCTAATAGATATCCGACAATGATCTTTAGAGAGAAAGAGAGTACAAAAATAAAATATTTCAGGAATAATGAAGATATAGAAGCTCACCCTCCTTTTGATCCAACTAAAATTGGCAAAGATGGGACCCATATATTGAAGTCAATACCAGCAGCTTCCATGACCATTATATGGTATGTGTTTGATGCTTCTTCACCACAAGCAAATGATTCAGTACACTCATTTTGGTCAATATTCATAGCCATTGTACTGTCCCCATGATAAATCCCAACAAAATAATTTGGTACAAAGCCATATTTAGCCAAATGGTATCTTAAAGTTTTTATATCATGAAAAGAGATATTCTGTTATACATGTAATTATAAATATTGTTACATGTGGTTATACATATAGTTACACTTATAGTTTAATTTATATTTATACATGTAGGTATATATATTTTTCCATATAATTTCATATATTTATACATATAGTTATGTATAGGTATAGATATACTAAAATACATATTTTTATACTAATATATAAAAATGTATATTAAATATATGTTGTTAATTATATATTTAAATATAGTTATGTATAATGTTTTTATAGTTATACATATAGTCAAAGACAATTATATATAGTTATATATTTTATACCTATAGTATATATAGTTAAAATAAAGTTATTATAGTTAAACATATAGTTATATAGATATTTCATACAAGTAGTTATAAGTAGTTATACATAAATGTATACAAAGTTATAAACAATATATAGATTTAATTAGATGCATACATAGTTACAAATATAGTTATATTTAATTATATTGAGTATTACATTGTTACACAAATATTTATAATAGTTATACACATATAGTTATAAATATGTATGTAGTTATATATAACATTTTTATAGTTAAGCATAGAATATATACAATTAATATAGTTATTAGTATTATACATATAGTATATTTTGTCAGAAATATAGTTACATAAAATTATACACATATTTATAAATTATTATATAGTTAAAAAAATAGTTATGTATTGTTATAAATATAGTTATAAAAAGTTTAAATAATTATAAATATAGTTATAAATACTTATATATATATATATATATTGGCATATGATTATATAATTATACAAGTGTTTAGATATAATATTTGTGTTTAAATATTTGTATAAATGTTACATATATATAATTATATATATGTAACCCTTTTATAAATATTATATAGTATATATATCACATTTATATAAACATTATAAATATTATATTTTATATAAGAATTAATATGTTATATAAATGTTTATAAAAAAGTATAAACATTTTATATGTTGTATGATTGTTATATAAAAATTATATAAATGGATAGTTTTATATAAATGTTGTATAGATATTTATAATATTAATACATATGTATAAATATTTATATATACATAATTGTGATGTGTTGCATTAGAATGCAAAACCAATTTATTAATATAATTATGAAAAACTTAAAGCACATCCCAATTTATTTATGTTCCTTTTAAAAAAGATCGAACTTAAATGCAGTGTTGAATTTAATTATTTATGTTATAATTATCTTTCATAATAGAAATGAGCTCATGAGACTTGTGGATACTCCTCATGATAATTCTTGTTCATCATTGGTGATTATTAATTGATAAAAAAGCAAGGGAATACACACATTTTTTTAAAATTTAGATTTTCTGCTTCACATGTATTATTATCTCATATAACTATGAGAATCTATATAGTTCAATAATTGTATCCATGGAGTGGGTGTATTATTTGGACTATTGGACTCACACACAAAAATATATAATTTAGTGAGGATTAGAAGAAGTCAGCCAACCTATTCCTTTAGAAGGGTAAATTTTAAATCTATAAAGTATCTCAAATCCATAACAGCTTAACCTATGTCAATGTTACCAAGTTTGGAATGCTTAAAAAAAAGTTAATGGAATTAGCAAGAACTAAATTATATTTTGTGTAGCAACATGTGTATGCCTTAGTGGTACCCAAAACCTATTGTAGTTTAAAAATTGACAAGACACAGAAACCATGTTTTAGATTGAATGTTTCACATCAGTGATAATTATATAGAGTATAGAAAAGATTCCATGTTATCAATAGCTAACATAAGTAGGTTAAACGTCATTAACGATAAAAAACCAAACACAAACAAAACATTAGTTAAATTTAGATAACAAATGAATTAAGCATCGCGTAGCAATTTTTGGGCACCTATATAATACCTAAGTCCATTTCAGTTTTCAAATCAAAAGTAGATCCACATTTTAGATTGAATATCTCGCATCACTAATCAATAATGCCTACCATGGTTATAATAAATAGGTGAATATATGTTGTCCGTCTACATCTAAGCAATTCAGTTCATAAATTAGTAGGATCCATGATTTGGATTGAATGTTGCAAAACATTAATTGGAAATTCCAATGTAGAAAAACTTACATGAAAAAATGGCTACAATAAATAGGTGCAACTTATGAATAAGGCAAAAATAATATGCCAATAAAACAAGGCTGAATATATTAAGACTGCCATGTACTATATGAATTTAAATGGATGAAAATGCATTTGTATTTCTAGTAGTAACAGAATTTCTCGTTCTCGTATCTTGATCAGTAGCTTCTATGCGAGCTCTCATCTCTTCATTTGTAGCTTCTACACGAACTTTTCCAACTCCCGTGCCATTGCAACCAATTTTTTTCTCCATAACTTGTCCAAGCTCATAATTTTCTGCATAAATTTTCTTCTCGTACTCAATTGCACACTACATCAATATATACATATGCAAATCCACATCAAAAAATCATGGGCTCAGACAAGACCATATCAAATAAACTCAACATGGATCACTCACCGTGCATGATGCAATTCTTGCTTCATGCTCTAAATCTCCATCTTCAAAAGAAATCTGTTGTAAATCCAAGCTATACTTGAGTAAATCATGTGTCATCCCTTGCATTCTCCCTAATATCCTATTTTGCATCATTAAGTTCAATAATATCTACACAAACATGCTTAAGTTCACCACGGGTAGCTTCTCTCCTGTTGAGATCAATCTCCAGCATTGCATACTTCTACTATAATTCTCTTACCTATGCATCCTTATCATAGTGCAATGAATCAGAAACCTCTGTCATTACCTACAACACATGCTCTTCCACCTCTAATTCTTACTTAAGTGCCACATCGGTAGAAGCTACCACTAGTTTTTTTCTAATAGAGCCTGAATGTCTTGATGTTGAATAGTAAGATGATCATCAAGGATGCACATTGGGTCAATCCCGAGTTGGGTTTCTCTCCACTCATCAAATAACATGTGATGAGAAGCACTGGAAGAAGGACATTACCAAAATGTGATTCAATGACTTGAGAAAGTACAATTTGGGTGCTAAATAGATTTGAGATATCCCTATCAAGGTAAGGTGACAACCCGATTTCTAGCGAACATGGACATTATATGTCGGACACTCAGAGAGTAAATAAAATGAGGTTTCTGACTCGGCCTGATTAATGCATATAGTGAAATTTTAGATACCAATTAGAGCCAAAAGGAAACATGCATATTTTCAGTGGAACGTGTGATTCGTGATCTAAGCTTCCACAACATGTGTGGATACATTGAAGAAAATAAATTTAATAAATAGATGGAAGGTATTGGGTGAGTAAAAAGCAAGTTACTTTCCTGACAAAGAATTGCAGTCTCACATAGAAGAAGGAGAGATGAGAGAACTGATAATGCACAAGCAATGGTAGGTTATGTTCTATGATTATATAATTAGCTAGGAAAGTTCTGTTGCTAAATCATTCATAATATCCTAGATGTAATTAGCTAGGGAAATTTAGTTGCTAAATTAGTCGCTAAATTCTAGATGTAACTAGATAGAGAAATTCTGCCCAATTATCCATCACAATTATCCGTCGCTATATCCCGAATCTAATTAGCTAGGGAGATTTCGTTGATAATTCCGTCGGTATATCCTAGATATAATTTACTAGGGAAATTCAGTCACTAAATCCATCACTATATTTTAGATGTAACTAACTAGGGAAATTCTGTCACAATTATCCGTTGCTATATCCCATATGTAATTAGCAAGAAAAATTTAATCGCTAAATCGAGTGATATATTCTAGATGTATTTCGCTAGAAAAAATCTATCATAAAATCCATCGCTATATCCTGGATCTAATTAACTATGGAATTTCCATCGCTATATCCATCGTCAAACCTCCGGCTTTTTTTTGTGTAGAAATTTACGAATAAAATTGTGATGGAAATTTTCAAAGGGAAATTTCATCGCTAATGCGTCACTACTCCGTCATTAATCCATCACAAATTAGTGGGAAATCCATCACAAATTTTTATTTCAATGTAAAATCAAAAGATCCCTTGCAATTTCCTTGCTAATCCCTCGCTATTTAGCAAGGGGTTGATCCCAAGCTAAATTTTCTTAGCTAATTTACATTTTCTTGTTGTTAATAATTCTTCTTATTTTTCTTATTATTCTTCATATTCTTCTTATTTTTGTATACTCTTATTCTTCTTTTTCATATTATTCTTATTATTTTTATTATTCTTTTTATTCTCTTAATCTTTTTATTCTTTTTATTCTTATTACTCTTCTTATTCTTCTTATTCTTATTATTCTTCTAATTATTCTTATTATTCTTATTCTTTCTTATTCTCTTATCCTACTAATTCTTCATATTTTTCTATGCTCTAATTCTTCTTATTATGTTTATTCTTCTGATTCTTCTTATTCTACTTATTGTCATGATTCTTCTTATTCTTCTTATTATTCTTATCTTCTTAATATATTTATTCTTCTATACTTATTATTATTATTCTTCTTATTATTCTTAATCTTATTACTCTTCTTACTATTCTTATTGTTGTTATTTTTTTTATTCTTCTTATTCTTTTTATTCTTTTTATTCTTTCTATTCTTCTAATTATTCTTATTCTTTTTATTCTTTTTATTGTTGTTATTCTTTTAATTATTATTATTATTCTTCTTCTTATTGTTCTTATTCTTCTAATTCTTCTTATTCTTATTATTCTTCTTATTCACCTTATTCTTCTTTTTATTCACCTTATTCTTCTTTTTATTCTTTGTCTTCTTATTCTTCTTATTCTTATTATTCTTATTATTCTTCTTATTCTTATTATTCTTCTTATTTTTCTTATTCTTATTTTCTTTTTTTTTTGAAAAAAAGAGCACCAGCACAACACAGTGTGGTTTATATAACTTGAGGGTAGTAATATAAGTGAGATATGAATACAAATGAGCCTTTATGTAAGAAAAATGGTTGAATCTAGAGTGGATGTAGAAGTGTGTGTACCAAAACGTTGACAAAGTGATAAGTAAAAGCTTGAGGAATGGTGGGCAAAGGATGGTTGTATCAAGCACTAACATAGCTCAATCTTTTACAATCTCAAAGGTATATTAAAGTCTTAAGTGGCATTTCTCGAAATAATCATGATACTCAAATTTTGTAGAAAATTTTCCACTGGAAATTAAGCTAAATGGAACAAATATGAACTACTTGTGATGTGACTCTGCACTTCTTCAACATGAGCATAATTTCCAAGCATGACAAGAATTGTGTTTTTCTTATAATTCTGTGTATTTTTCTTATTTTCTTATTCTTCTTATTCTTATTATTCTTTATATTCTTATTATTCTTCTTATTCTTCTTATTATTCTTATTCTTTTTATTCATCTTATTCTTCTTATTATTCATTTTTTTTATTCTTCTAATTTTTCAAATTCTTCTCATGCTTCTAAATATTATTTTTCTTGTTATTCTTCCTTTCCATTTTATTCTTATTATTCTTCTTATTCTTTTTATTCTTCTTAATCTTTTTATTCTTTATATTCTTCTTACTATTTTTATTTTTTCTTTTTATTATTTTATTATTCTTATTATTGTTATTCCTCTTAATTTTCTTATTCTTCTTATTCAACATATTCTATCTATAATTTTTATTCTTATAACACTAATTCTTCTTATTATGCTTATTCTTCTTATTCTACTTATATTTCTTAATCTTATTAATTTTATTATTCTTCGTAGATTTTCTTATTCTTCTTTACTTATTATTCTTATTA
>JAREIK010013554.1:0-21947 GCA_029783825.1 Sapria himalayana
TTTTTTATTGTCTATCTCTTTATGTTTATATTTACTTTTTTTCTACTTGTATATCTATATTTATTTATTTGTATATCTGCCTATTTGTTCATTTATAACTATCTATCTATTTATCTATTTCTCTATCTATTTATCTATCTATCTATCTATCTTTTTTTTATTTTATATCTATTTATTCTTTATTTGCTATAAATCATTCTACCAAAATGTCTATTTGTCTCTCTGTCTATTTGGTCTTACTTTGTATCTATCTGTCTATGACTATGTGTTTATGTATCTAAGTATCTATGTGTCTATGTGTAAATGTTTTATTTTTATATCTTTATATGTATATATATGCCTTAATAGTATATATATATATCTATATATATATATCATTCTGTTGATATATCTTTATATCACATATCTAAATATCTATCTACCTATCTATTTATTTTTTTTATTTGTCTATCTCTTTATGTTTATATTTATCTTTTTTACTTGTATATCTTGTATGTATATTTATTAATGTGTATATCTGCCTATCTGTTTATCTATCTATCTATTTATCTATTTGTTTTTTCTATCTAATTTGTATCTATCTATCTATCTATCTATCTGTCTATCTCTCAATTTCTCTATATATCTATTAATCTATCTATTTTTCTCACTATCTCTTTATTCATCTATTAGACTATCAATCAATCAATCTATTTATCTATCTAATAATGTCTATCTATCTATCTTTATTTCAATCTTTTAGTTTATAAGGCTATTAGTTTATGTGTCTATCTAGCTATCAGTCATCTATCAATAAATCTATATGTATGGCTAACTAATCTATCTATCTACTTGTCTATCTATCTCTATAAATTTGTCTAGTTGTCGATCTATTATTTGTTTATCTATCTTCTTTATATCTAACTATCTATATATCTATATAAATGTCTATTTGTATATCTATCTATATAACTATATATTTATATAGTATGTTTCTATGTATCTTTCTATATGTCTATCTGTCTATCTATATCTTTGTGTATATATCTATCTATCAATTTCTTAATCTATCAATCAATCATCTGTCTATCTATTTATATGTGTATTTGTCAATTCTTCTATCTATATATTAATATATATATGCATATTTGTCTTTCTATGTATCTATGTATCTATGTATCTATCTATCTATCTATCTATTTATTTATATACCTTCTATCTATCTATCTATTTATTTATTGATTGTTTATGTCTTTCTATCTATTTGTTCATCTGTCAATCTGTCTATTTGTTGATCTATATTTTTGTCTATTTGTCTATATATCTATTTTTTGTCTATCTGTCTATCTATTTATCAATTTTTCTATAAATCTATCTATCTTTATATCTATCTATCTTTCTTTCTATCAATTATCAATCAATCATCCATTCTATCTGTCTATTTGTCTATCAGCCTATCTATCTATATATCTATCTATATATTCATTTATTTGTCTATCCGTCAATCTATTTATCTAAATATTTTTTTATATATCCATCTTTCTATTTGTCAATTTGCCTATCTCTTTATCTATCTATCTGTCTGTCTATCTGTCTATTTTCCTATCTATTTATATATCTACTTGTCTATCTATTTGGCAATCTATTTGTCTTTCTATCTATCTATCTATTTATTTGTCTGTCTATCTATCTATCTCTATATTTCCCTATTTCTCTATCCATCTATCTATTTGTCCATCTATCTTTCTATTCATCTATTTCTCTATCTACCAATTTGCCTATCTCTCTATCTATCTATCAATTTAACTATCTATCTTTATCACTCACTCTCTCTCTCTCTCTCTATCTTTCTATTTATTTATATATCTTTTTATTTTTTAATCTATCTAATATGTCTATCAATCTATATGTCTATCAATCTATATGTCTATTTGTTATTCTATCTATTTATCTATCTGTATATCTGTCTTTTTCTCTATCTTTCTATCTATTTATCTATCTATCTATCTATCTATCTATATATCTGTCTAATTGTCTATTTATCTATAAATATTTTTTTCAATTTGTATTTTTGTTTATCTGTTTATCTATATATCTATCTATCTATTAGTCAAACTATCTATATATCTATCTATATTTATAATAGTCTATCTGTCCGTCTATCTATCTATCTTTTTTTTATCTATCTGTGTATCTTTCTATATATCTATCTATCTACCTCTATGTCTATTTATTTATATATTTATATGTATACCTTTTTATTTGTTTATCTATCTATTGATTTGTCTATCAGTATATTTGTCTATATGTCTTTTTATCTATCTATCTATATATGTATTTGTAAGTATATATATCTATTTGTCTATCTATCTATCTAGCTATCTATCAGTCTATCTATTGATCTTTCTATCCATCTTTATATTTGACTTTTTGCATATAATATATATATATATATATCTATCTATCTATTTATCTATCTATATGTTTAGTTACCAATCTATCTTTTTGTTAAATATCTATCTATCAATATATCTATCTTTATATCTATCAATCTCTCTACCTTTATAATTTTCTTTTTGTCTATCAGTCTATTAATCAATCTGTCTAAATATTTATATAACCATCAATATATCTATCTACTTATCTATAAATTTTTTTGTCTATCAATCAATCAATCAATCTATCTATTTATCTATCTATATATCTTTTTTTATGTCTATTAGTTAATCTTTTTATCTATCTATCTATCAGACTATCTATCTGTCTATCTATCTATCTATTTATCTAACTATCTATCTATTTGTTTATTTGTTTATATATCTATCTATCGGCATATCTTCCTGATACACACACACACACACACATATGTAAATCTTTATATTTGTTTATAACTTTGTATATATTTATGTATAACTACATATAACTGCTTGTATGAATATATATATATATATATATTATTATTATTATATATATATATATATATATATATATATATTATTATATATATATTTAACTATATATAAATATTTATAACTATATATACTATATGTATAATAACATATAACTTGTATAATTGTATTTTACTATATGTATAACTATAAATTAAACAAGAAACATGGTTGAGAAAGATGATGGTTGTTCTAAATGAATAAGTTTGTCATCATATGACCATTCAATGTGATAAGTCAATAATTACTTTTGTATGTGATATTTAAAGATAAATACATAAATATTTTAATTACATCCAAAATTTTTTGACTAGTTATAAAAATATTTATCCATGTGCTTATTAAAAGAATACTTCAAGTATTTTTTTATGGTTTCAAAAAAGTTATTTAAAATATTACTAATGATATATTTTTGTCATAAAAATATTTATAATTATTTTTAGCCCTATAAACACTCAATTTTATTAGAATTAAAACATTGATTAATATTTTTAATATTAGTTTTTTATATTTCGCTCTTATTAAAATAATAAATATAATTTTTTATGATCTTATTATCACTCTAATTTATTTTAGGAATTTTATAATTTATAAATTATATCAAATATTATAAATTTTTATGTCTATAAATGTATTTTATATTATATTCATAAATACATATTGAATTCATAAAATTTTATAACCATATATATATATATATATATGAAATACTTTTTTATAATTTCATATTATTATTTTTATTTGTTAAATAATATTATACATTTATCCATAAATTATAAAAAAATATGAGATATTATAAATTTTGTATGGTTATACATTTATACAATTTTTTTTGGGTTTATGAAATAATATGTTTTTTTAATAAATGAAATAATATGAATATTTGATTACCAATTAATAGTTTTAATGGTTATTAGTAATATTAATTTTTTTTCTCCATTGTTATAACAATAAATAATTTTATTTATTTCTGAAATTTATTTCATTAATTTATAAATAATATTACAAAAAATAACAATAAAAAATTCATAAACTATTAACCATAAATTTATTTATTTATATAATATAATAATTAATTGTTAAATATAAAATTTGGTGTTCTACCCTGAGGAGTTTTTGGAAGAGGAATTAGAATCACTTATTGATGAGCATGAGGTTTGTGATATTGCTTATGTTTTGCTGGGAGTCATGTTCTCTACTGTATCAATTGATACATTGTTCTATTGATAGCTTTTTGTAGGAGTAATTAGCATGCCTTACACATTGTGGCTTACCTAGCATACACAAGCACAATTCGAGAGTGAACAATATGAATTGACATTTATTTTGAAAAAAAGAAAAAAGACTAGTGATGAAGATGGTGTCACTCTGAAAACATTGTTGGTGGTGGTAATAATAATCTACTACATCTAATTACATAGTACTATTTGAACCACATATATGATCTATACACCCACACACACACACACATACATAACATGTTGCTTATTTGGTTGCTTTTATGTGTGTGACAGCCTATATCAAATGTCTAAGCTATATAAATGTATGAATGAGAAAATGACCAATTCCAAGCACACAATTCTGGAGACTCTTCATTCAAGGCCATTAATTTATGTGTGTGACAGTCAATCATGAGATTCCCTCTTACAATAGCTATCTTGATATCATGTGCAAATTGTCTATGGCTGTTCTACCTTCCAAAGCTACTAATGCTGTATGTACTCAGTTAAGAAGTAAGCATTCAATTTATGCTGGGCTTGCGATGAAAAATTGATCTTTTTTTTGTTTTTCACTTCCTTAGGTTTTCAGGGTTTTTCTTTGGTGGAGCGATGAACTAAAATCGGGGCATCTGAGCTATGATGATATTATTCACATCAAAGATATTTTTGTTAGACTAGACTCCACGGTGCTACCGATTGATTATGCATGAAAAGTGGGTCTCACTACATTCGTCCTTTTGTTTGGTTTGTTGGGATGATAATAGAAAGCTATGGCAAAGGTTTGAGGATCTAGAAAATGTCTGGTTCCTCTCTTTTGGAAGTTTCCACAAGGATGATAATGACATGCTTCTGGCCAAGGTGTCTCTTCTCATGCAAACTTTGGGAGTTCCCTTGCTTTCTGAGGTTGGTATTCGTATTCCCGCTAACTAGATTTTTTCTCTTTATCTTGCATCGAGATCTATTTATTTATTTATCTATCTATATATCAATCTTACTATTCTTTCTATCTATCTATCTAATTATTTTTTTATTTATAAATCTATCTTTTTACCAATATACCTCTACCTATTTTTTTATCTATCTATTTTCTATTTGTTTGTCTATATATCTATCTATCTTTCCATCTTTCTATCAGTCTATTTGTCTATGTATCTATCTACCTATCTATTTATCTATATGTCTATCAGTATGTCTATCATTATATTTATCTATCTATCTATCTATTTATCTATGTATCTATTTTCCTATCTGTATAGCTTTTATCTTTTTCTCTATCTATTTGTCTATATATCTATTTGTCTAACTATCTAACTGTCTATGTCTCTAACTATCAATCAGATAATTAGTCTATCTATTTATTTTTCTATCTATCATTCTTTCTCTTTCTTTATATCTATATAACAATCTATCTGTCAATATATCTATCTGGCTATTTATAAATCTGTTTATATAACTATTGGTCTATCTATCTATCTGTATATCTGTTTTTCTACCTATTTGCTTATTCACCTATATGTTTATTAATCTATCTTGCTATATATCTATTTATCTATCTATCTTTCTTTCTTTCAAATTATCTTTTTATCAGGCTATTTCACTACAATAAAATATCAATTTAGCTAGAAAACTTTAGCTAGGGATCAATCCCTAGCTGAATTGTAAGGGATAGTCTAGGAAATACCATTGGATTTATAATTTTTTTTTGAAAAAAAATAGCAAAGGATTAGCGAGGAAAAATTATTCGAAAATTCCATTCAAAAAAAGTCAGAGTTTTAGCGACGGAAAATTTTCGTAAATTCCACTCAAAAAAAGCGGGGATTTTAGAAATGGATTTAGTGACGGATTATCAATGGAAAATTTTCGTAACTTCCACTAAAGAAAAGCTAGGATTTTAGCGATGGATATTATGATAGAAAATCTCTTGCTAATAAAAGCCTGAAATTAGTGACGGATTTAACGATGAATTTTCCCTTTCTAATTTTTATCGACGAATTTTCCCTTGCTAATAAAATCCATGATTTAACGAAAAAATTAGCGATGGATTTTCTCTTGCTAATAATATCCTTGATTTAGTGACGTCAATGTATTTTCACAGCAGAAAGTTGGTGATCAGAGGAGTAGAGGGAGAGAAAGCAACGTCAATGTATTTATAGATTATACTTTAAGCATAGTCAGTAGATACATTGATTAATAAGGTGTAATATAATTTTTGTTATTTTGTTATTTTAGTTATTTAAAATATTGTGTTAGAATAAGTTATTAAATAAAAATTTTGTTGTTTAATTAAAAAAATTCATTTATAGTTTCTATTTTTATTAAATTTAATTTAAAAATATTAAATTATTTAATTAAATTTTTGTTGAAACTGTATGACAATCAAATTTAATTTGTGTTTGTTCATGTCTATAATAATTGTTTTTATATATCTGTGAATATATTTGTATTTCTTCAAATTTTTTAGGTAGAGTTTTAGCATATTATAGGTATGTAAAAGCCTATTATAAGTAGCAGTAGCAGAGACAACAACAATGGTGATGGTAATGGCGGTAGTGGTGCCAGAAGTGGTAGTGGCGGCATCGGCAACACCAACGGCGGCAGCGGCAGCTACGTCGTCGGCAGCGGCGGCAGCGGAGGCAGCGGAGGTAGCTACAACGGAGGCAATAGAGGTAGCGACAGTGGAGGCATCAATGGCTGGAGCAGCTGCAGTGGCAACAATCGTAGCAGCGGCAGTGGCGGAAGCGGAGACAGAGGCAGCTGCACTTGCAGTGCTCGAAGCTCTGGCAGTTGTCGCAGTGGCAACGGCAGCAACAGCAGGGGCGGCAGTGATAGTGGGAGTAGTAGGATTGCCAAAAAATGTGGTATATACGTACATATATAGTCAGTATATATTTACATATAATTCTATAGTATTTTATGTACATATATACCGAGTATATATGTAATCGGTATATATGTACCCATAATACTGCAATTTATATGTACAAATACTATGGGAATATATGTACGAGTAAAATGCTAGTATATATGTACATTTTTGCTATAGTAATATATATTTATCAAAACATAGTTTTTTTAATTTATTTGATTTGATTTAGTGGTTTAAATTTCATACATATGTCGTACAGTAATGTTTCCTATACGAAGCTTGTATAAGTGAAAATATTTTTCAACAGACATGATGCACCGTGACTCGGACAGCTTTTCGTAGCAGAAAGTTGGTGATCGGAGGAGTAGAGGGAGAGAATGCAATGTCGATGCATTGATAGATTATACTTTATGCATAGTTGGTAAAATCATTGAATAATAAGATGTAATATAATTTTTATTATTTTTTTAGTTATTTAAAATATTTTTTTGTTTTAAGGTTGTTTTATTATTATAAAAGCCCTCTCTTTTGGCGGAGGAATACCATTTTTACAAGCTATATCTACCCTTGTCCCTTTTACACCCATTTCAAAACCAAAACAATCAATGAAAGGTTATTTCATAGTTTCATTGATTAGTTGTACTTTGCAACTTGTTGGAATTTAGGAGTTTTAGCTAGTTTTCTATTGGGGTTATAAATGTGTCAGCCTTGAGTCTGTTTTCCAAGGTGGCTTTGCAAATTATAAAGCATTGTAAATCTTCTACTTTTCGCTGATTTATACACATCCAATCCTTATTGTTTCTTGGATTTCAGGAGCTTTTCCATAACCAATTCCTTGCTTCATTCAGTAACGCAGCGGCCTTTGATGCTTGACCAGAATTTTACTCTTAACAGACCACCAAATTACCTACCTAAGCATAGAGACTCTTGACCAAAGCCTCTATAATCCGATCTTTACAATCATACAAATATGATACCATCTACTCTTTCCATCGAGACCACCAAATATACAGACACATCTACTCTTTCCATCGAGACAGCCTTTAGCTAGCTTTTTAGATTTGTTCTTTATCCAGAAGCAGACTTTGAGGCTGTAAAAAGACCAAATAGACTGCCAACATATATGATACCATGCTTGTGAGTTTTATTAAGATACTTACGGGGGGCTCCTGAACTGAACGATGTACCTGATAAATAATACAACTAAAAGATACAAAACAACATAAACCTCATGTCTAGAGTATAAACCTCATGTCTTTTTTTGAAAGATTCAGATCCTGCATGAAGTGAGAGTACCAATTCTCTAAATGTTTACCTTCCTCTTACCATGTTGGGCCTACCATAGTTTTGGAGCTTTCTTTGCATATTCTTTCCTCATGCCATGAAGATATTCAACATTCCAAAACTTTATCTATACTTTTAGAACAACAAAATGCAGTAATAGAACTAACGCACACACCCGTGACACAACCCATAATATTAGGTAAGTTTTTTACATATTCTGATGTAAGGGTATTCTCTCTTATCCATCTTAATGTAACCTTTAATTTTTTCTGGGAGAGAATCTATAATATATTCATGAAATTCTTTGTGTTTTCCATCTTTAGCAAGTTTGTCAGCTAGCATGTTTGCTTCCCTGTATATATGTTTAGTTGAAGCATTCAATGTTTCTATTAAACTACTAATTTCTTCTAATTCCTCTTCAAATTTCCACATGCTTTTTCTTTTATTCACTAGATCTACCAAGATTTTAGAATCTATTTGTATATCTAAGTTAGATAGCTCTTTCAATTTATAGATCCGTAAGCCATCCCTCAAGGCTATAATTTCTGCATAGAGAGTAGAAGTGGCTTTAACGAATCCCATGAAGGCGAGGATAAGATGACCACTATGATCTCTTATTACTCCACCTCCACTTGCTATACCTATATATCTGTCAAAGCTACCATCGGTGTTAAGGACTAATCTGCCCTTTATTGGTTTTTCCCACTTAATGCTTATGATTTTTTGAGGTTGGACTTTTGAGACTGTGAGATTCCAGAATTTAAGAGTGTCAATGTCCTTGTAAGAAATACCAGCTTCTATCGGACTAGCTTCCAAGGTAATTATTATTTCTCTCTTTATGTCTCTCCAGATATTTTCAACAGTCATTACACGACCTTCATATCCATTACTATTCCTAGCCTTCCAAATACACCAAATAGCGATGTGGGGGATATTATTTTTAAGCCAGGATTGAATCCTATGCTGTGAGTGTGCTGAACTCCATTTGAGGAGTCTATTTCTAAGAGGAGTACATTCATGTTTTAAGCTCATTTCAGAATCTAATCTTTTCCATATTTGCAATGCAATTTTTCCTTGGGAAAACAGGTGATCAAGCATTTCTACTGCCTGAAGACAGCATTCACATCTAAATGGCAGTTGTATGCCTTTTGTTTCTATGTTCTCATATATTGGAATTATGTTCGAGAGAACTTTCCATGTGTTAGTTTTAATTTTTTCGGCTATTATTATTATTCTAGGCCCATCTAAATAATGGTTGGTCCATCTTTCTACTTCTCACTTTCTCTTTAATGGATTTGAGTGAGAAAGCATCGTCTGCACTAAAAGACCATTTCCAGCCATTTTTGGAGAGAGTGGAGTGATTATCCACTAATTCTATTTGCTGGAGCATTTGAAGCCATACTTGTGAAGCTTTGTTTTTTTTTCTTATTTTGTTTGTGTCTCCTTCTATGCAATATTTGGCTTTCATAAATTCAGCCCATAAGGTATTATTTTCTTTGAGTCTCCACCATCTTTTGCACGCCCAAGCTTTAGCTAGGTCATTAAATTCAACAAAACCCAGCCCTGATTCCTATTTAGGGTAGCAGAGATCTTTCCACTTTTTCCAGTGTAGCTTCCTTTTTCCATTTTTTTGTCCGCACAAGAATTGGGCCAATTCTTTTTCTATTCTTTTTTTCTCTGCCGCTGGTAGGTAAGCAATCATAAGGTTTTGCATGACTACGCTTTGCAGCACATGTGTGATTAGGGTGATCCTACCACTCATGTTAAGCGAATCTACTTTCCATTATGCAATTTTATTTTTAATTTTTCCTAGTAGAAATTCTAAATATTCTGATTTTAATTTACCTTCATATAATGGGCAGCCAAGATATTGCATTGCACCTTTTTTCTGGGTGAATCCCATTATGGTGTTAATTTTCCGAGCTAAGTTTGATGGGACATTCTTTGCAATCATGAATTGGCACTTTTTATTATTAATTTTCTGCCCTATTTCTTTTTCTAATACTTTTAACAATCCCATCAAATTATGAAGGGATCTGGCACTTCCGTTTGTGAAAATGATCACATCATCCGCGTATGCCAAGCAACCCACCACGGGGGTGTCTTTTGGCTGACTAAACAGGCCTATTTTACCTGTTTGCATTTTTGATTTAATGTTAACTATTAATAATTCTAAGTAAATATTAAAGAGAGAGGGAGAGAGAGGATCACCTTGTCTTAATCCTCTTAAAGGTTTGGTGTCTTTTCCTAGGTCTCCATTGACTAGAATTTTAATCCATGGTCTTGAAATGCATCTATATATCAAGTCAATCCAGGTTTCTGAAAAACCCATTTTTCTCAGTATAAAGCATAAAATGTTCCAATCTACTCTATCAAAGGCTTTAGATAGGTCTAACTTTAGCAATACATTATGCCCTCTAGACTTCGTTCCTATTTCCTTGATCATATCTTTTGCTAGATAAATATTTTCCATAATTAGCCTATTTTTCATGAATCCTGACTATTCTTTAGAGATGATTTTTGGGAGAACTACTGACAATCTATGTTAGAGTAATTTGGCTAGAATTTTGTATATGGAGTTACACAAGCTTATAGGTCCAAAATCCTCTGCTTTTTGAGGATTTTCAATCTTAGGGATAAGGACTATGTGCGTAGAGCTCCATTTCTTACCTATTTCTGCACCACAAAAAATCCAAGATATAGCCTTTAGTAGATCATTTTTAATTATGATCCAGCAATTTTGGTAAAGTTCGTTATTCCAACCGTCTGGGCCCGGGGCACTATTTGTTCTCATTCTAAATACCACATCCTTTAGTTCATCTTCATCAGAGAACTTTGTGAGGATGACATTTTCTAGACTTGTAATTTTGTGATATATTTTATTTAAGAGATGGTCTACATCTAGGAAGGAATATCCACTAAAATGTCTTTTAGAATATTCATCAAAAAATTTTTAATTTCTAGGCTACTATCTACCCAAATATTTATGTTATTTTTATGCCTTTTATACTATGTTTTTGTATCATAATTTTAACTGATTTCTGAAAAAATTTCGTGTTTTTTTCTCCTTCAACTATTTTATTTTGGCTTTTTGTTTCCAGAATACTTCTTCCATGAGAAGCTTTAATTTTAATTCAGCTTGTGCTTTATTTAATTCCTTTATACTATCTTTGTTTTGAAGGAGGACGTGTTCTAACTCCTTTTTTTTTTTGACTTTTTGTTTAGCTTCTATGATGTTATTGTTAATATTACAAAAAGAGTTCTTATTCCATAACATTAAATGCTGTTTTAGTTTGTTTAGTTTAATATTCCAGATCTGAACAGGATTTCCTGAAGCTTCGTGTGACCATGAGTTTTTTACCGTATTAATGAATTCATGATGAAGGCACCATGCATTCTGGAACTTGAATGAGCTATTTGTGATTTTAGACTTTTCTACTGATATTATCAAAGGGTTATGATCCGAACAGGTTTTGTTCAGATGTCTAACGACCGTGGATCCATAAGACTCTAACCATTTTAAATTATATAGAACCCTGTCTAGTCTTGCCCATATGGTGCCTTTAACTTGCCGGTTATTGCACCACATGTAACGAGGGCCTAGAAAGCTAGCTTCTATCAGTCTAGCCTCTGTTATGGTCTCATTTAAGTGTAACATAGCTTTTTTGTTGGGAGGGATTCCATCAACTTTCTCGCTGGCTTTTCTAATGATGTTAAAGTCGCCTCATATTATCCAGGGTATATTTATTTTAGCTAATTTGAGCATATCATTCCAAAGGTCCCTTCTGCCTTCTTTAGTATATTTAGAATATACAGCCGAGATGATTTCAGCTCGGTCTTTGTCTAAACTAAAAATAATCATTTGATTTGTGTCTTCTAAGATGTTTATATTAAGTATCTTTTTCCAGACCAGCCAAATTTTATTATTTTTATTAGAGAAGGCATCATCAAAACCTAGTATGTTTTTATAGTCTTCTAGCTGGTCACTACTTACTATAGGTTCCGCAAGAATTATAAGTTGGGTTTTATGTATATTAATCAATCCTTTAATTATTTTTATTGTTGAAGGGTTTGCAATACCCCTTGCATTCCAGTAGATAAATCTAAACATTATAATTAGATTTGGCCTGAGCTCTAGTGGTGCACTTTGATTCATAAGTTTTATTTAAACATTTTTTCATATTTCTAGGTTTTTTACAAGAACTCGTAACTTCCATTTTCTCATCTTTCCACACCCTATCTAGCTGAATGCCCATAATTTTAATTTCCTCCATAGCCCAATCTCTATCTCCCATTTTGTTTTTGAATTTACCGATATCTATATCATCTTTAGTAATTTTAAAAAGTTTATGATCTTCCTCTCTTTTGTTTAAACTAATGCCACTTCTAACATCTAGCTCTTCTTCCGAGCTATTGGCTATTTCCACTGCCCATTTCATTCTATCCTCTCTTTTTTTCAAATCTTCCTCTCCGTATCCTTTTGTTAATTTCTGCAATTTTTAGGATTAAGTTATGGGTATTACTGGTTTCCTCTCTATACACCCCCTCTCTCCCCCATTCTTTAGGAGGGACATATTCAACAATTTATAGACCAGAACACATTTCAGTGAGTTTCTGCTCATTCGGTGGAGGGGGTTTGATTCTGTATTCTGCTCCCCCCTTTCCTGCAATATTTTTTAGACCAAGCCACTGCCTATTTTTAGAGTGTTTTCTTTTAACCAGGCACTGATCACAATTATGGCCTAATTTGTAAGAGTAGGAGCAATAATGTGGGAGGTTTTCTGGAATCAATTCTTGCCAGAAATTATCCCCATATTTACTACCAATCCATATTCGATGTGGAATATGGTGGAGCAAGTTCACTTCTATGCACACCCAAGAAACACTCGGGTGAGATAGTGTTGCAGTGGCATCGTCGAGGAGAAGAGGAGTTCCCACTACATGTTCAATATGGTATAGTGAGAACTTGTCAAAGAGGTGTATGGGCAATATAGGGAGGAGAAACCATACCGGGGTTAATGGCGACTCTTGCTTTGTTGAGATGGCAGGCGTCCATCTGAAAGCTCTCATGGGGTATCCCATGATGTACCAAACACCCTTCAACCAGATGCGATGGAAGTCCTCAGTGGATAGTTGCAAGAGGATGTGTTTAGCGTCGAGGACGCCTATTTTTGTTGAGCCCTTGAGTTTCAGCGAAGCATAGAATGCTCTGACGTCTTCAATGCGAGGCCGACCGGGAGAGAATTTGCCCACCACCGAGAATTTGTCCACAACCGAGAATTTGTGAGCTTCGATAAGCATGGATATGTCATTCGGGGAGAACTCTATCGACGGTTCCCCATTTTTTTTCCCAGTAAATGCCCGAAGAGTGTGAGTAAAGATGCGCAGTTTTTTTAAAATGTTGGGAAAAAGACTTCTTATCCGATAAGAGATCAAATTGCTCCATTTGAAGCTAGAAAATGGCTTATTTGCTAATTTTGCCGTTTCTCTCTCTAAAAATTGTGTTTCTCTTTCTAGAACCTGAGAGCGAAAAGAAGAAGAAGAATCCAAAACATCCTAGATATTTAAAATATTATATTAGAATAAGTTATTAAATAAATTTGTTTTGTTTAATTTAAAATTTTCATTTATAGTTTCTATTTTTATTAAATTTAATATAAAAATATTAAATTATTAAATTTATTTATATTTTAAGCTGTATAACAAACAACTTTAATTATGTTTGTTCATGTCTATAATAACTGTTTTTATATATATGTGAAAATATTTGTGTGTCTTCAAAATTCTTGGGTAGAGTTTTAGCCTATTATAGGTATGTAAAAACCTATTATCAGTAGCAGCAGTAGTAGTGATATTGGCGGCAGTGATGATAGCAAAAGTGGCAGCGATGGCAACGATGCCGGTGACAGTAGCAGGGGCTGCAACGGTGGTAGCAGTGATGACAGTATTAGTGGGAGTAGCATAAGAGGGAGCGGCGGCAGAGGCAGCAGCGGCGGTGGTAGAAGCGGTAGTAGCGGCGGCAGCGGCAACTGCGACATCCAACGGTAGCACAGGTAGCGGCGGCAGCGGTGTCAACCAATGCAGCGGTGACAGGGGCGACAGCCAATGTAGCTGCTAGTAATGGCAGTAGCGGCATTGGTGGCATCGACATCAGTAGATGCAGCAGCGACAGCAACAGTGGTATTAGCAGTGACAGCGGCAATGGTAGCATTGGCAGGACCAACAGCAGGAGCAACACAACATCACCAAATGATATATATACGTATGAATAAACTCAGTATATACGTACATATAATACTATAGTATTTTATGTACATATATACTGAGTATATTTGTACTCAGTTTATATGTGCACATAATACTGTTGTTTATATATATATATACTGCAGTAATATATGTACGAGTGAAATGCTAGTATATATTTACATATAAACTATAGGATTATATATGTATCAAAACATAACTTTTTTTAATTTAACTGAGTGGTTTATATTTCTTATAGATATGATACCGCATTGTTCATCATACAAAGCTTTTATAAGTGATAGGATTTTCACTAGACATTATGTGTCGTGACTAGGACAGCTTTGTCGTAGTAGAAAAATGATGATCGGAGGAGTGGAGGGAGAGAAAGCAATGTCAATGATTGGATATATTATACTTTATCCACTATCTGTAGCAATGTCAATAATTGGATATATTATACTTTATGCACTGTTAGTAGATACATTGATGAATAATATGTAATAAAATTTTCTAATTTTTTTTCAATTATGTAAAATATTGAATTAGAATAAGATATTTAATGAATTTATTTTTTGCTTATTATAAATTATTTATAGTTTTAATTTTTATTCAATTTTATATAAAAATATTAACTTATTTAATTAAAAAATTTTCAAATAAATTAAATTATGAAATTATTTTTGAAATTAAAATAGCTAGGGAAAAATCCCCTGCTAAATTAGCAAGGGAAAATTCCCTTGCTAATTTAGCTAGGGAACTCTTAAAATTAGTGACTGATTTTCTATCATTAAATCTATTTAGCTAGTGACTATTTCCGTCGCTAAAATTTATCAACCAATACTTTAGCTTGGGAATCTTCCATTGTTATTTTCATTTAGCGATGGAAAATTTCATTTAGATAGCTAATTTAGTAAGGGAATTTGTCTTTTTTAGCAAGGAATTTTTCCGTTGCTAACTTTTTATCTAGGGACACTTTCCGTCACAAATTTTAGCAAGAAACACTTTAGCTATAGAACCTATCCTTTAGTAATCCGTTGTTATATCCCGTTTAGTGATGAAAAATGCCCATTTAGCTAGGAAATTGTCCCTAGCTAAATGTACTTTTTCTTGTAGTGTTCCATTTTGTTTGGCACTTACTGACTTTCCTATAATTAACTATGGACTGATGCATGAAGCTGGGCAACATAGAAGAATATGTTGATGGGCAGTTCACTGGAAATCTTGGAGAATTCTTGATTTGGTAATTTAAAATAAGCTCATGATAATCTTGTTGTGTGGAATTTCTAGCAAATGGCAGTTGGTGTTGCATGCTCTAGTCTATTTGTTTATTAGTGGCATAGTGTTGTGTTCTTTATTAGTTTGCACAAGTATTGTGTTCTTTATTAGTTTGCAAATGTAGTAAGTTATGCTCCATGTGCAGGTGTAATAATGTTTTCTATCTCTGTGGAGTACCAAAGGACAAAGAACTAGAAGATGATGACCATGCTTGAAAGACATATATGTGTGTATTTTAAGCCCTAGATTAATTCCTTCTGTTATCTTTGATCGTATGTGTATTTGCATGAAAGGACATGTGTGTGTGTCATCTATGGCTCTGTGATTATATATATCTACATATAATACTATAGTATATACGTACGTATATATCGAGTATATATGTTCATATTTACCAAGTATATATGCACGTATATACTCGGTATATACGTATGTATATTTTGTAGTATATACGTACGTATACACTCGGTATATTGTACTTATATACAAGTATATAAGTACCTATATACTGAGTGTATACGTACGTATATACCGAGTATACACATTAGTGGGTGCATATATTTATGTGTAGACATGTATATATTGTCATACATACACACACATTTACTCACACACACACCCACGCATGTTTTAATATATAATTGCTTGGACTGGTCTGGTCATCATCGTGCATTACTTATCGATGTATGTCATAAAAGCCATGAATATTAAACCTTCACCAAGGCCGTCGCATGGAGATATTTCTGGTCCAGGCCAGCAAGGCAGATAGTGGTTGGTTTTAAATCTTTTAGTAATTGAGTAGATATGTAATTATCACATGGTACAAAGCATATGTATGAGGAAATATGTTTTCTTACTGTAGGTTCTACAAAGATTGATTCTAATTGTACTATGTCTTAGGATGATGATGTTGATTATGATGCTCATGTAGTATCATGTACTTTTATAAGATTTCACAACACTATTTTCAATCGGATGGAAAAATGTAATATTACCTAATTTTTATAGGCCGCAAGTGCCGTGTGAATATCGGGTCCTATTTTGTGAGAAGCAGCTCGATGCAGTTGTCAAAAACTTGCTCAATCTTAAAATGAGTGGTTGACAAAGAAGTTCATCAGTCAAGCATCATTGTCCACCCCACTTTTATTATCAGTGGCAGTAGTGGCAGTAGTAGCAGTAGTAGCAAATATGATATATATATATACGTACATACTCAGTATATACGTACATATATATTCAGTATATGTACATATAATACTGCAGTTTATATGTACATATAATATAGTAATATATGTAACTAGTGAAATGCTAGTGTATGTTTATTTACATTATAGTATATATGTATATATATATATTGTAGTTTTATATATTTATCAAAACATAACTTTATTTAATTTTATATTTTGATTTTATTGGCAGGTTTAAATTTCATACTGTTATGATACTGCATTGTTCCCCATATGGAGCTTGTATAAGTGAAGGGATTTATTACGAGACATGATGCACAATGACTCGCATAGCTTTGTCGTAGTAGAAGATGGTGATTGGAGGAGATGAAAAAGAGAGCAACGTCAATGCACAGATAGATTATACTTTATGCACTGTCGGTAGATACATTGATGAATAAGATGTAATAAAATTTTGTTATGTTTTTATTTTAATTATGCAAAATATTGTATCAGCATAATTTATTAAATGATTATATTTTGTGTTAATTATAAAGTATCATTCATAGTTTCTATTTTTATTCAATTTAATATAAAAAATTTAAATTATTTATTTAAATTTTGGGAAAAAAAATAAAATTTTGAAAATAGTTTTGGAATGAAAATATGTAGAGAATTTTCCCTTGCTAATTTAGCTAGGGAATTTTCCCTTGCTAATTTAGCTAGGGATTTTCCCTTGCTAATTTAACTATGGAAATCATTATTTTAGCTAAGAAATTTTTGTCACTAAAATTTTTAGCCAGGAAATATTTCCTTCGTTAATTATTAAAGACAAATTCTTTAGATTGGGAAAGATTTTATCATTAATTCGTTGTTTTATTTTGTTTAGCGAAAGAAAACCCCCATTTAGCTAAGGAATTTACCTAGTTGTTTCTGATTTTTCTTGTAGTGTTAGAGAAAAAGATAGACACATAGATAGACAGATAGATAGACAGATATATAAACAAATTGATAGAAAGACAGATAGATAGATAGATATATAAACAAATTGATAGAAAGACAGATAGATAGATCGATAGATAGATAAATAGACTGATAAATAGATAGAAAAATAAATAATTAGTAACATAAATAGATAAAAAGATATATAAACATATAGCTAGACAAATACATAGATAGATAGAATGATAGGAAAATAGATAGATAGATATATAGGCATATAGATAGACAAATAGATAGATAGATAGATAGATATACTTATAGATAAATAGATAGATAGATAAAAATGAAGACATATTATTTGACAAATAGATAATTAGATAGAAAGACAAATAGATAAAAAGATAATTAGTAAGATATATATCGATAGCTAGATAGACATATAAATAGATATACAAATAGATAGATATATAGAAGACAAATATATAGATAAATAGATAAACAAATAGATAGATATATAGATAGATAGACAATAATATAGACAAATAGATAGACAATAATATAGACAAATAGATAGAGTGATAGATATAAGATATATAGATAGATAGATGGATGGATGGATAGATAGATAGATAAATAGAGAGATATAATGATAGATAGATAAATAGACAGGTAGAATGATAGATAGATGGACAGACATATAGATAGACAGATAAATAGATAGATAGAAAGACAGATAGATAGGTAGATAGATAGAAAGATAGATAAATAGATAGACACAGGGATAGACAGACACATAGACAGACAGCTAGATAGATAGATAGATAGATAGACAAATAGATTGATATATAGATAGATAGATAAAAAGATAAACATATAGATATACAGATAGATAGATAGACAGATATATAAATAGATATATAGATAGATTGAAAGATAGACATCTAGATAGATTGATAAATAGATAAATAGATAGATAGAAAGATAGAAACATCAATAGATAGATAGATAGAGAAATAGATATATAGACAAATAGATAGATAAATAAATAAATAGATAAATAGATAAATAGATAAATAGTTAAATAGATAAATAGATAAATAGACATACAAATAGACAAATCGACAGTCAGATATGTATATCGATAAAATGACATATAGATAGATAGATTGATAGATAGATAGATAAATAGATTGATAGTTAATTTATAGATAGATCGATAGGCATATCTATATATAATTAGATTGACAAATAGATAGATAAATAGACATATAGTTAGACAAATAGTTAGACAAATAGATAGACTTGTTGATAGATAGATCAATAGATAGATAGTTAGAAAGATAGATAAATAGATGGATATAGAGATTGATAGTTAGATATATAGAAATATAATTAGATAGAAAGAAAGATAGATAGATAAAAGATTGATAGATAAATAGAAAGATAGAGAATTAGACATATAGATAGATAGATTGATAAATGGATAGATAGATACACTTATAGATAGATAAATAGACAAATTGATAGACAAATAGTTACGCAAATAAATAGACAGATAAATAGAAAGATATGTACATAGACAGACAAATAGATAGATAGACCGATAGATAGATAGACAAATAGTTAGATATATAGATAGATAAATAATTAAATAGATAGATAGATTATATAGAGAAATATTTAGGTAGTTATATATACAGATAGATACATAGATAGATAGAAAGATATATAAACAAATAGATAAACAGATGGATAAACAAATTTGTGGACATATAGATAGATAGATAGTTAGTTTGATAGATTAATAGATAGATAGAAAGAAAAATAGATATATAGATAGTTAAATAGATAGATACACATATAGATAGTCAAATTGGTAAACAAATAGATAGAAAAATAAATAGATAGATAGATATATAGATAGAAAGATATACATATAGATACTCAGACAGATAGATAAATAAATACATAGATAGAGAGATAGATAGACAAATATATATGTAATTAGTTATGCTAATAGATACACAAATATATAGAAAGATAGATAAATACATAGATATATAAATATATAGACAGATAGATAGATAGATTAATGGATAGAAAGATAGATACATAGTTAGATTGATAGACATACATATCATTAGATAGATAGATAAATAGATAGTCATATTGATATATAGATGTATAGATTGATAGAAATATTATAGACAAAAAAGATAGATCGATAGTTATAAAAAATATATACATATTTAGATAGACAAATAGATTGACAAATATATATAAATGATAAATAGACAAAAAGATAGACACATAGATATATAGATAAATAATATATATATAGAATGAAGAATGAAAGATAAATAGACATATAGTTAGACGTATATAGATATATAGATAGACATATAGAGAAATAGATAGATAGATAGACAAATATATAGACAAATAGATATATAGATAGAAAGAGAGATATATTGGTAACATAGAAATAGATAGGTATATAAATTGACATATAAATATAATATATATAAACATATAGATAAAAAAATAGATAGATAGATAGATAAAAATAGATAGATAACTACATAGATAGATAGATAAATAAAGACACAGATATATAGACAGATGGATAAATAAAGATATAGATATATAGACAGATGGATAGACAGATGGATAGACAGATAAATAGATAAATAAATAGAAAGATGGACAGATAGCTACACATATAGATAGAATATATATAGACATATAGATTGACAAATAGATAAATAGATATATAGATAGACAGATAGCTAAATATATAGATAGATAGATATATAGATTGATAGACAGAAAGATAAATTGATAGATAGATAAATAGATAGAAAGATAGATAGACATATATAAAGATAGAAAGATAGACTAAAAAAAGACAAATAGATATAAAGATAGATTGACATTTATATAAATAGATATATAAATAGTTAGATAGATAGAGATATAAATAGATAAAAAGATATATAGATAGATTCTTAGAAAGATAGATGGGCATATAGATAAAAGATTGATTGACAAATTGATGAACAAATAGATATATATAGATAAATAGATAAATAGATAAATAGAGAGACAGACAGATAGATAAATATATAGATATATAGATAGGAAGATAGATAAATAGATAGTCAAATAGTGAGATAGATAAATAGACAAATAGATTGAAAGATAGATAGATAGATAGATAATTAGACAGATGATAGACACACATATACATAAATATATAAAAAACATATAAAATAATAGATAGATAGCGGATAGATAGATATATAGATGGATAGAAAGATAGATAGAAAGACATATAAATAGACACATAGATAGAATAATAGATGATAGACAAATAGATATAGTAAAAGATATATTTTAGATAGATAGATAGATTAATAAACATATAGATAATTAGATTGATAGATTGATATATAGATGGATAGACAATTTGATAGTAAAATTGAAAGACAAATTGATAGATATTGATAGAAAGAAAGATTGATTGATGGAACAAATAGATAGAAAAATAGATATACATATAGATAAAAAGATAGATAGACAGATAAATAGATAGATAGATTGAGTTATATATCGATACATAGACAAATATATAGATAGTTTGATAGAAAAATTGATAAAAGATAGATAGATAGATAGAAATGAATGAAAGATAGATAGTTAGTTAGACAGATATATGGATAGAAAGAAAGATAGATAGATAAATATATATATATATATGTGTGTGTGTGTGTGTGTGTGTGTGTGTGTGTGTGTGTGTAGATAGATAGATACATATGTAGATAGATAGATAAATATATAGAGAGAAAGATAGATATACATATAGATAGAAAAATAGGTAGATAGATAGACAGATAAATAGACACATAATTAAAAGATAGAAATACAAATAGATTGACACATAGATAATAGATACATATAGATAATGAGATATATAGATAAATAGATAGATATAAAGGAAGATAGATAAAAAATAGATTGA